>JAVCKS010002959.1:6693-19191 GCA_032273685.1 Pteraster tesselatus | reverse complement strand
GTGGGAAGTATATCTTTAAATTAAATAAGCTATCGATTCCACTATAACAATTCGCCCAAATCCGTGTTCAATGTATATGGAAAAAATACCAAGCCATTTTATATTTTTGTGAACATTAAAATCTCGTTATTACACTGACTCATCTCAGATCATAAGCCAGATACTTGGCAATTACATGCCAAGCAATAGCTGACCTCCTGTAATTTAGACACGTTATATGTAATTATACACTTAATTTTTAATGGACCCAAATAGACACGGTTCTGCTACAAATTGACACCTTGAATTTGACGTGATGAGAAGGTTTTTCTAGTCTCTCCACAAGGAATCCAAGCAATGGTTTGCAGTGGCTTGTAGAGAACGTTAGATCTAGATATATGTAAACAATATACAGACGGTCTAGGAATGAATAGGTACGGTAAACGATTGTGGGGTATACAATAAATATATATTGATAAATTTAAGCAGTAAAAGTCTTTAATGTAATTTACCTGTTATTTCTTGGTATAGGAAGCCTGCTGTAGGCATGTCATCATCTGATGTTGCCTTTATTACCAAGTGAAGCTGTAAAGAAAGATTTTTCCGACTAATTTATCTTATTTTAGCTTAGCACGTTAGTATTATCTTAGAGTAGGAACTTGTAGATTTAAGATTTAAATTTGGAATCCAATCTTTTTTCTTTTAAATCTTCATAGTCTATAGTCAACTGTGTGACATCCTGATCCTGAATACTACCATTACCATATATTATCATATATTAGCATAGTTTGAGTTTTCAAATTTACTTTGCTCCGTTTAGTGTATGCGTGCACAGTAACGTGTCGTTGTTTGTCGACTAAGTTCTACTATCTAAGACTATAACCTCTATTTCTCTAACAAATAATGCGACACCAACGGCAACGCCGGTTAACCTAAAACGTATCGTGTGCCATACCCACTGCGAAATTAGAGGTTAAAATATAAATTGTTTCTAATATTTCCACAATAAAAGTTTACCTTATGTACAAACATGATTTTATCCATTACACCAGATGTAGATGCAACCATGGGCGCCGCCATCTTTGTTACTAGACATACCTTTTAGCTTTACTAGTCTTTTACTAGTACTATTTTAGTACTGTATACTGTGCTCCGCAAGCACAAACTAAGATTAAAGTTTAAGACTGGAAAAGTGATATAGATTACAGACTCATCCTATTATTATATTTTTAGATTGTGGGCTGGTTGTGTTTGTTTATTTCTTTAATGTGAAGTTCATAGCACACGGAATAAATTAAAACGAGTTTATGTTTTTATCATGTGACCATAGACCTCCGCGCACAAAACGTACAAATTGCTGGTCTTTTCTAAAGCCTTATGTATGAGTAAAGCGATCACAATCCATTACAGAGACTACTCCATATCAATAACAGTCTTTGGAAACGACTACTGAGGGAACGTCCCCAGGGCCCAATTTCATAGCGCTGCTTAAGCACACGTTTTGTGCTTACGGGCGTTTTGAGCCATAGGATTAGGATTTGTGCATGCATGACAGACGGCCGCCCGCCCGCCTGTAAGCACAAAAACCGTACTTAAGCAGCGCTATGAAATTGGGCCCAGGCCAGCAAACTGCATAGTGAGTAAAGTACATGTACGTACGTATCCGTTATAGCATTACTTATTGTACTATGTCTATAGTACCAAGGCACTGTATGAGTGCCGCCTTAACCTTGGACTCGACCGAAGTGAAGATGCTACGTACTTGTTGTAGTTTAGTTGTGGTTCTATTTTGCCTGATATCGGTGTCTACTGCTGCTAAAAATGCACTCATTATAATTGGTAAGCAATTCACGATCGTACTTCAGTTCCGGTTGCACAAAAATAGCAATTTCACACTATTTTTAAATGGATTCTAAATCACCAGAGCCTGAGGGGAAAAAACCTGTTTTGTATGGCCATCACCCCATCATTTAAACGGTACTACCAATCCAATAATTTTGCATGCAGTTATATTAATTAGCCCAATTATATGAAACAGTCCATTTATAGAGCTTATGATTATCAACTGTGTAGTATTAGGTAAAGTTTGTCAAGTCACAGAAACTGTGACTGGAGTCGAACTTCATAAGTGCAATGCATTGACTCGAGTGAACAAGACTACACAGTGACGTACCACCGGCTGCTTGTAAATTTCACTTTACAGACAGTAGGAGAAGTTAAGACATTTTAGATAATATGAAATAGGACTGTATTAAAATTAAATAACAATGAACTGGATGTCACAAGGTAAAAACAAAAAAAATATGGTGCTGCCCAGGAAATTTGCAGGTTGCTAAACTGTGGGATGTATTTATTTATATTTTTTTTACATATTACGTACTAAACAGCTGATGATGCAGGATTTGAAACCCAAGTGTACAACAACAGTGTGTGCAAAACTCCCGGCATTAATGCCTTATCACGCAGCAGCGTTACCATACGCCATGCTTACACATCTGTCAGCAGTTGTTCTCCTAGTCGGTCAGCGATCTTGACCGGACTTCCCCAACACCAGAATGGCATGTTTGGTCTACATCACCTCCCACATCATTTCCAGTCATATGATGAGGTTCAGACACTTCCTCAAATCCTTAAGCCGGCTGGAATCAAGACTGGTAAGTGACCTTGATGGGAAACACTCCCAGAGATGGAATGATGGTCAGTAACTCTGACTATCAAAGTACAACATGTTCGAGCTAGCTTTAGTGTGCAATGAAGTGCGTGAATGGTGATTTGTACCGTGCTCATACTGAGTGCTGTGAGCCTACCACACAGGCTGTGGTCTCAATGGTCAATTTAGGGAAGCTTAAAATTTAAATTGTCAAAAAGTGGTCAATAATGTTGCCAACTACAACGTTGGTGTTATTGCAGGTATCATAGGCAAGAAGCACGTGGGCCCAGACTATGTCTACAAGTTTGACTATGAAGAAACTGAAGAGAATAATCCTATGCTACAATGTGCACGCAACATCACTCGCATGAAGGAGTTTGTAGAAACGTTCTTCAACATGGACCCTAGCAAGTATGTTACATGTACCAACATTTCTGGAACAAATAGGCTTTTGTTGTGCATCAGAATACATTTGTGTTAGAATTAGAATAACCTGACATTTCAATCCTGGCAGAACCTTTCTCAAAGGCCAAATGACGCAACAAACATAAATTCACAGCACAGTGTAGCAGAACACAACACAAAAGAATGTAAAGAAACAGGACAGAGATGCCAGGTGTCTGGTGCACTAGACAATTCGGCCACGGCGTTCCAGTAAACTAACCCCCAGTTTTTGTCAAATTATTATTAATTTTTTTCTGTTGTGGTGCAGGCCTTTCATGCTGTATGTTGGTTTTAATGACCCACACCGGTGTGGCAACATGAAGCTAGGGCTGTTCTGTGAGCTGTGGGGTAATGGTAAGCCCGGTATGGGGGTTATACCCGACTGGAACCCCCTCGTTTACAAACCAGAGGATGTAATTGTTCCCAGTTACCTCCCAGACACTCCTGCAACCCGTATCGACATTGCCGCTCAGTACACTTCAATCAGTCGAATGGATCAAGGTAAATGTCACTCGCCAAATGTTTAATATGATTTATTGATTTATTTTGTCGGAACTGTAGGCCTTTTCTACTGTATATCGGGTTTAAAGACCCACACCGTGCTGACCCATCCGATATCCCAAGATACGGTCAATTTGCTGAGCGCTTTGGCAACGGGCAACCTGGGATGGGGGTGATCAACGACTGGTCGCCTACCAAGTACGATCCCTCGGAGGTGATCGTGCCGTGGTATTTACCTGATACCATGGCAACTAGGGAAGATATTGCCGCGCAGTATATCTCCGTCAGCAGAATGGATGCAGGTATTCTCAGAGAAAAATTTGCACACACATTTTCCATGAGCAGTTTAGGGTGTAAAAGTGTCCCTGTTACCACTGATGATTATTACCCTCAAAGGTCCGACCAATTTACATTATGAAAGCCAAAAGAATCAATAATTAATTGGCATTGATCCATATGGATTAACTGGCTGCATCTAGCAGACTCCTGCAGTGGTTACATACCTGCACAGCAGCCGAGTGTGGTGATGAGTTCAGTGATATTATTGTTAGTAGTGAACATACACAGTCACTTTTGACTCGCCCTGTAGAATGTCGCCTAACTAACTTCCCACTTTGGTTGTCCCTAGGTGTTAGCATGCTGCTGAACCAACTGAAGTCATTTGGCTACCTCAACGACACCCTCATCATCTACACAGCCGACAACGGCATCCCCTTCCCCAATGCCAAGACCAACCTATACGAACCTGGCATGGGTGAGCCCATGATGGTCTCTAACCCATATAACAAGCAGCGCTGGGGCCAGTACAGCGAGGCAATGACCAGCACTACAGACATTGTGCCCACCGTGCTAGACTGGTTTGGTATCAAATACCCAGAGTACAGCCTCATTGGGAAGAACGTCAGCCTGACCGGCCGCTCCATGCTGCCCGTTACCCTGGCCGAGCCGCCGACGGGATGGGATGCGGTCTTTGCAAGCCATGACTTCCACGAGATCACAATGTCCTATCCGATGCGTGTCATGCGAGGGCGCCAGTACCGACTCATACAGAACCTGAACTACCGTGCACCCTACCCAATCGCTTTGGACATAGCCTATTCACCGACCCTACGAGGCATCCTGAATGACACGGCAGCTGGAAGAGCCACAGGGTGGTTCAAAACACTCGACCAGTATTACTACCGAACCGAGTGGGAGCTCTATGACGTCGTGAAGGACCCCAGAGAGATGGTCAACCTGGCCTACCTGCCACTTTACAACAGCACTCTGGACTCGATGAAGTCTGCCTTGAATGATTGGCGCTTTGTGACCAATGATCCATGGAGGTGCTACCCAGAAGGTGTGAGATATGGTCCTGATCATTGTTTAGATCTTCAGAATGAACCACGCGTCAACAAGTACTACAAGCAGTCCAATACTATTGGCAATCCTTAAAAAAAACATAATCAGGCACTATCCCATAAATCTTTCTGCCTAAAATGTTCAAACTTTCACAAGCAGGCCATTTTAAGATTTGCAGTTAAGATAAATTATATTATTTCATTGATTACAGCATGCATGACATAACCTCCCAACCATGAGAAATTATCGGTTGTTTTGGCCATCATTATGTGGTCCTTATAACCAAATGAGTGCTTCCTATTTTTAGCCAATAATAAAATAATATGATAATAAAAAGAGACATGTAATACAAAATGTCACACAGATTTCTCTGGTGCTAGAATATTTCCACTTCAAACATTGTGCTCTTTAAGACTGTGGATGGTGCTAATTCTTTATTGTTGTTCTCAAAACTTCAATGTAGGGTAGTTATAATGTACCTGTGAATAACGCACATCATCGTAAATAGTAACAAGAATAATAGGAATAATAAGTAAGGTTTTCAGTATTTCTCCAAGTTTGATGGTGATTGGTTATTGCTGACATCATGTGCTCCGATAAAGGATTTATTTATCTTATAACACAATAGATTTTTGATAATACTGACAATCCTGAACTCTACAGGGAATTGTTGTCCAAAACTTCGCTACCGAATGTTGAAATAAATTGTTTTAAGTATGGCCCAGATGGTTGGGTCAGACTATTGGAGATGATTGTAGAAGGGAGCAGAGGCAGGGGAAGACAACCGGGAATGATGTGGGAGATCATCCCTCCTCTCCATTTCCTGTCATCATTTTTTGTACACATAATAGATTGTTATTTGTGCGAAATGATCTAATACTTTGGTGGGTAAAAGTTAAACATTTCTACCAGTAACGTACGACTGCTACGTGAGGTTAATACGGGTTGTGTATTTGAATAGCGGTGTATTTAAGGTTCAACATTTTGAGTTCTTAAATAAAAACAATAGATCCTGAACTAGATACAGGTGTATTTTTTTCTGTAACGTTTTGATATTATAACTACGTATCCGAATAAAGGTGTACATGATGTAAAGATGTACATTGTATAAAGGATGTAAAAAACGTCACTGTCTCCACAGTATAGTAGTTTTGTGGGTCGTAGCTGAGCCGTGGAGCACATGACTGAAACTCGATTCATACTTCATGCGAAATGCGATGCAAACAAACAATTCGCGGCGAATTCACAAGAGTCGGAAGGTGTTCAATTCGTGCGAATAATTCGCAGCAAATATCAGTCCCTACTAACAATTGACGTAAAATTCGCTTCGCAATAAGTATGAACCGTATTATACGTAGCCGGCCTGCGGGGTATATAAAGCGCGCCCGGGGCGCCGCGTTTGCTTTACACAACGCGCGCGCGTTTGGAATTGCGACTTTTTGAACTAAAACACAAACCAGCTCGCTATATATAGCTAGCCCTTCAATCAACGATATTATGCGCGTTGTGCTGACGAATCTAATTTGATCGTTATTACGTGTCTCAAAATATTTATATTTAGTAATGTACATGGCCTATTATGCCTATCCAGTTTTCGTGTAGACTTTTGTAAATGAATATCATGACAGATCGTGTACATATTGTGTATCTGTAAACCAGTGATTTTAGCGTCGCTTGGCCTACTGGACTCGATCACCGAGAATATTGAAAAGTGAGTTCCAATACGTAGGCTAGGCCTACGTGGTTTAGTTTAGTTTTTTTTCGGATATTTATCTGATGTTCCCAACAGATCAAAATTATGTTATAAAAAACATTAGTGAACAAGTATTTAAATACTTGTTCACTAATTTCTACGGTAGGTATACATGTAACGGGAACTTCATAAAACACGATAATATTGGTTTATCCCCCCCCCCCCCCACCCGTTCAGGCAGAACACTCTGTCGCATTGATCAAGAGCTGATATCACCCAAGTTCATGTAAATCTGCCTAATATGTCTAACCACTCCCGCATTTCTTTCCAAACAGGCACAACTGATGTATCTTAAGTGTCTTTCTATCGCCGTGTGGGCTGTACAGCTCAATGTGCTAGGCCTAGGTGAGATTTTGTGTTGAATCGTATCGTCATGCATGGTGGGGGAGAATGTTGGTCACTAAGACTTGGCCGAATATATCACGGACGGTCAAGTTTCTATAAGCCTATAAGCCTAATGTACTTTAAAGTTATGGTGCGTTCGCTTAATTGCAACAAATCTTGTGAATTGTCTGCACTGAAACCGAAACGAGAAATTCCATAAAGTTTCAACCGCCAGCACTGACCCCATGACTATACCATAGGTCTACATCTAAACTACCACACCCTAATATTTCTGCAACGAATTAATCGGCACGTATAGACGACCTTTCCTGACCCACCGTTCCTAAATCTAGATCTTCCCTCTTTTGCACAAAAATCTTCCTCATTGTGCACACAAATAACACGTGCAATGCTCTATTAATCTTCTATCCCGTACATAGTGTCCAGTTTATTCGTCAGCCATATTTCTCCCGAGATGTCCGATGCCCTTCTCCTCCTCGTACCCACGGAGAGGGCCCGTTTCACGGCGACCTGTCTGCGGAGTCGCTTCTGCGCCCATGCCGAGATGACCGGTTTCCAGTGGGAGTCTGTTCAGGAGGAACAAGAAGCACTAGATCGGTTCTGGTACACGTACGCCTGCACATGGAATGAAAACCCCGACCAGTGCCCAGGTACTGCTATGACTGCGTTCTCGCTAGAAAAAAGTTCAAAGCGTATTATTAGGATGGAGGTATCCCAGGGTATATATCTGGGTAGTACCAATTCAAGTACAAGGAACATAATTTATGTTCAATCCGCTGTTACGGACTACGACTATATGACTCTACGACACGGTCGCCCACTCCATGCAGCCATTGCGACCGGTGTATAGGCAATTTGCAGAAGACCGTGAGCATGTATAGTTGCCTGTCACCATTGGACCAAACGGTGACATATCGCGTAGGAAGATGTACTAGGACACTCATTGATAATATAACTCATTGTTTTTATCACCCACCCACCCCACATCCCCTTAAAATAAGTGGACGGAGGTTGGGGCTTCTGGAGTGATTGGGGCGACTGCACGACGACCTGCGGCGACGGCACAAAGTTGCGACGCCACGTCTGCAACTCACCCGCACCTCGCTTCGGCGGTCGCACTTGCCAGGGCCAGAAGACCAGTATGACAAGCTGTAGGGTAGCAATGGCCTGCCCGCTCACTAGTAAGAATTCAATTACACCAAAAATCTTGACACTAAACAAATTCTGCAACCTATAAATTCAGATCGTGAAAGTTGTAAGGATAAATAGTCTACTGCCCGGTTGGGGTTCCCGTGCACCCCCTGATAACTTTGTTGCCACCTCTTTTGTTTTTTGTTTTTTAACTCGTCACCATCTGCCCCTTCTCGTCAAAGTCTCGTGTCGTATCATCTGGATCTTTTCGCACCAATGTTCCCTGTCTTGTAAATCGTGTGTTATACGGGTGGCCTGCTTAACCAAAATAATGACCCCGGGAAACGACCCCACAAACTCACTCGAGCTTTCAGTAAGAAACAGACGTGCAAAAGGTTTACACCAAAGCAAAACCGATCTAGTAATCCCTCGTGTTTAGATGGGTCCAGTGATAACTCTTCAGTGCCGGTGCAACAGCGAGCTTACGAGCTGATACATAAGTTTAACGGTGGAAATGCTGAGTTGTGGTCGTCTTGCATGGAGGAAAAGTGTAGTTACCAACAGGTACTGGACATGGTCGAGCCGAAGGAACTCGCTGTAAGTACATGTATGTGTATCCGTATCCTTGTTGAGACGGAAACATTAAGTGGTAAACGTTTTAGCCACCGCAGGTGTGTTTGTTTACCGCGAGTAGGCTCTATTGACGAAGGGGGGAGGAAACACCGGAGGAATTACTCGAGATTCTGCTCCGGGATTAGGGCTCGAATTCGGCCTCGCCATATTATGGCTCGAGTATCAGCGTCATGGTAGTCTTCCAGTGCCGTGTGAAGGCGAGGAAATACTAGCGGCAACACCGCCCATGTATACCAGAACATTACCGTGAACAATTCAACCAGTATTTTGAGATAATTCGTGGTAATTATAGTCCAACACAGTACACAGAAGTAGCACTGATATTGGCCTCTGTGATGCTTGTATACAGGCCTGTGTACATGGAAATCGTGCACGCTTCCTACTTTTCATTTTCTCCCCCAATAGGACGTCTACTGGACCAACCTCAATTGTTACAAGCATTTTGAAGGCTGCGCAGGTAGGTGTCGATCTGTGCGGTTACTGACCGGCATTCTATCAGAACATTTTATCGAGAGGATACCGCCATTTGGGGCAAAAAAGATGGTTCGTGAAAATGTGGCGCTCGGAAATTTGATGAGGCCTGATAAAATAGATAGGAAGACGATGCATGTGGTTTATTCTGTACATGCGAATTGGTACGGGTATATGACTTATCAATGTACACTTAAATATCAATGTACGCCCAATTTTAGACCAATTTCATTTATAGGCCAAATGCGGTAAATTTGCCCTCTTCTAGTATGATACATATGAAATATTGCCAACAAACAGAAAAATACGTCCACCAATATGTTCGCCCGAATTGATATATTATTGACCGCAATGTCCGCACATAAAAGAACAGTATTTCATGGTTCATCTGGATGTTTTGGTCGTGAATATAAACATGGCTTTTCCCGCACAGGCGCGGCGTTGGAAAACTCTACTCCTTTCGAACGAACGACACACATAGTGACATTTTAAACCGTTACCGGTGCCAAACATCAACTGACAGTATGTACCCCCGTTTTTATGTAGTTGACGGCGAGTGGTCCCCATGGAACGAGTGGAGTAGTTGTTCATCGCAATGCGGCACTGGGAAGGCGTACCGCTGGCGACGATGCGACAACCCGGTGCCGCGCCAGGGCGGCCGGTTCTGCGATGGCGGACCTGAATTCGAGGAAGGAACGTGTTTTGACGATTCGTGCATTGATTCCGGTATGCAAAGTGGTTGGGCAGCTCCCCTTCCCTCGGACATGTTTCAAGGAAATAAGATTTTAAACCCTTAAACGATATAATGTGACAAAAAACATGACGTCATCATTCCCATCGTCGAGCTTGCCCTTCATATTCATCTCAACTAGTTTAACTAAAAACCCGTGCATTTTCGCGACCGCACCCCGCACGATTGACACGCTATCGCACTGACAACATGCATCACAAGGTGGACAAAATCAACCCTAATCGAATCATGTTCCATTGCACCACCACACACACACATTTTTTTTTTGCTGCGACGTACCAGCAGTTTTCGCTCTTTTGGTGGATTGTTTTAAAAAAAAAAGGAATCTACACCGTGTTTGTGCAACAGCGCCCTCTAAGATGCAAATTGCGAATCCGCGCTTTTTAAACCTAGTTGATCGCTTTATTTAATATCGAATTTTGTTGATTTTTTTCTGATGTGCAGTAGCGATTTGGGTGAAATATTGTGATCCCCAATAATGAAAATCGTTTCCACCATATTTTGTTCATAATGTTTATTATTATTCGCAGTTGGTGTTCTACTGACTCCGTGGTCGATGTGGACCGAGTGTTCCGCGTCTTGCAACGAGGGAACGCGGCTTTCTACGCGACGGTGCCACGGTAGCGCTACGTGCGACATCGGTAACGGCCAGGTTGCCTCTAAGCTGACCAGGACAATAGCGTGCAGTGAGGGCATTTGTCCCGGTAAACAAAATATACATGTGATAAATAAATACATCAATGAGTAATATGTTAATAAATAAATACGTTAGAAAGTTAGGAGAATAGTGACGTAGTGTGGTAGATTTTATGTTGTTTTCTCCACGAAGTCACACGTTTTAGCCTAGCCCTAGGTGACAAACTGCAGAAAACACCTGCTCCAGCAGTGAAGGTGAGGAAAGTAGTTTCATCTGCTTAACAATCAAACCTTAAGTTCTAGTTCTATTCCCCTCACAATAGAGCTTGGTGGCTGGAGTCTGTGGAGCGACTGGTCAGTGTGCACGGCAATATGCGGAAAAGGACAGCACGTGAGGGAACGGACATGCAACAACCCACGTCCCCAGGGGAAGGGGAATGAGTGCGTTGGCAAGGGATTTATGGTGGAGGAATGCACTCATTCCGCGCGCATTTGCAGAGGAATGCCGAAAGAAAGACCAAGTAAAGTTAAATGATTATTGTTAGCATTCAGTAGTGTCTTAGTGACTTTTGGGTAGTTCCTGACCTATTATCATTTGTCTCAATGGTACAATAACCGAAGTGTACGAGACATGGTCTACCTGGTCGGACTGCAGCGCCCCCTGTGATAGTGGCATGAGGATCCGCCATCGGCCGTGCCTGGATCAGGATCGAGTGTGCTCAGGCGAGGTGTACGATCTGCAATTATGCAACAACGATCGGCTATGTCCAGGTAATGTGCTGGTGATGTGAACGTGATGTATTATATCTGTATCTGTTTTAATTTTATGGTTCTGCAACTGCATGGTTCAAGGGAGAGAAAGCCAGGTAACTGCCATTTTACACAACTAATAATTTTATACAAAGGGTGAAATAGTTTAAGATATATTAAAGGTACGACTGCCGATCCTATTTCCTGTTTGAATACAAGAGGACAACATATGGGCGTCAGACTAGCCGTTGTGATTCCAAGCAGTGATCTCTTTTTCAAAGATGTGTCAGATATCAAACTGAATTAAAAAATGTATTTATTTAATTGATAATGGGTTCTTATTTTTGGCTTTAAATTGATAGACCATGGCACGAAAATAATCCATCTGCAGATAGATGCAAAGTTATCTTCTTTACTGACAAGTGTTGTGGGCTGGCAGTAACTATTAATTTTAACAAGAACACTATGAATGCTGAAACTACCTGTGGATATGCGCTAGGACAAACCTGCCAAATCAACAATTCAAGCATCGAGTATTAATCCATCTTTATTATGGATATTTGAGGTGATGTCTTGACACACAATTTGTTTGCAACCCCCCTTCCCCCAAACACGACCACCACCACCCCTCGACAGTTAATGGAAACTGGAGCGAGTGGTCCGATTGGTCAGTGTGCACAGTGACTTGCGGTGAGGGGGACATGGAGCGATACCGGAGGTGCACTCATCCAAGGCCGCAGTATAGAGGTCAGAGTTGCCAGGGAGATAGTGACCAGAAGAAAAGGTGCACTGTGTCTGAATGTCCAGGTGATAAATCAAAATGTACATTTAGTGATTTTCAAATATATTTCTCTGTGGATATGATGACAATTTATTTGGGCAAAATTTTGTTGATCTTCAATAGTAGTACTGAGTGTGCGACCATGAAAATAGTGAAAACTTTGGACTGCCCTAAATATTTCAACATTTGTTAAGGTAATCCCATAAACAAGAAAGAACAAAACTGGACGTACATTTTTCTGTGGTGCATTATGCAGGGTTTGTTGTATACCATTATAAGGATTGAAGCTCTTTTTGTACAGAGTTAAAACAAAACCACAACAATCTCAAGTT
>JAVCKS010002938.1:2388-19203 GCA_032273685.1 Pteraster tesselatus | reverse complement strand
TGCTGCTGTGACTCATCAGAAACTCGTGAGCAACAACAACGTGGTATGTACTGTATAATGTGACATCTCACCATAGCCCAAATTACAAGTTAGCAATTTGCACCCTCCAACTTAAATATGGCACCCACCGCGACACTGATCTCTTCTCGACGTACTTTGACTGTGTAGATAATCAAGAAGCTGATCCGAAGAGGTACAGCTGGGGCGTGATCCACAACGAGCGAGAAGGAATAATCTACAGCTATTCGTTCTTTCATCTGACCCTGGTCCTGGCTTCGCTGTACGTCATGATGACACTCACCAACTGGTACAGGTAAGAAGAACTTGGTGCCGATGAACCACTCTCAAACTCTGTTTGAGACCGCAGTTTTACACGAAACAATCAGGTTTTGAAAAGTACCTTCTCAAATCTTCATTGAGACGAATTTGCTCTTGTTGCCTCCTCAGGCCGGAAGAAGCCACGCTGGAAACTCTCCACCGTACCTGGCCGCCGTTCTGGATCAAGCTTGCCTCGAGTTGGTTCTGCGGGATCTTCTACTTCTTCAAGCTCGTGGTCCTCATGTGTTGCGCTGGACGCGCACAGCGCACCGATGCAGACATCCGTACGGATGCAGACATCCGTCTCCGACAGCCACTCAGTGATCCCGGCCAAAGTCGGTAAGTTCAATTGTTGGCAGCATGTAAAGTTTTAACAGTATTATTATTATTACCTCCGCCACCGAAGGTTGGACGGAGGTTATGTTTTTGCCGACGTGTGTTTGTCTGTTTGTTTGTTTGTGTGTATGTGGACAACTTCCTGGCAACACCATGCATCACAATGTCATGAAACCTCACCAATAGGACCCCTACCCTAAGGATCCAATTCATAATTTTGTTAAAGGTCTGGGTCAAAGATCAAGGTCGCGGCGGCACGTTGAAGGTGACAAGCATATTCAGAGAGTTTGTATTGCAAAAGAGAGGGCGCTGTGACTGTTTCACAGTCACTTGTTTATAATCAACACTGTGTGGCAGAGGTACTTGCACTCTACTTATTATTATTATTGATGTACCTCGGAAGAGGTTGGCAATATCGTTTGTACCGCCCACCCAGTAGGTCTGCATCCCAGGAAGGGGTTCCGGTGTATATGTTGGAGTGGCTGGGACTAAAAATCAAATTCACATGTTGCACCTTCAGGGTTTGAACTGGGGAGGGGGAGGGGTAACCTTCAATGGGGAAACCTCTTGCTAATACTGCGAGAAAATCACAAGAAAAACACCCTCAAATACATGACCTCACAGCAAGCAAACAGTTCATTTCAAATTGAACTACCACAGGGATTAGCTAGTGAGGTTTTTAAAAAACCTCACCTTTAAAATAATATGTATGATTTGTGTGGATTAAGCCCCACCCTTTCACCGCCTGAGAGGATTTTAAAAACAAACTGACCAGTCCACCCAAAATAATTCTTGTTTACAGTACATGTCATGACTTTGTCATGGGTTTTGACCAGGTCACATTGTAAGGAATGTTCCCATGGGCCACACCCCTAGTAACGATGTTATTAGGATACCGCACATCTCTTGTTTCACACCGTCACAAATTTAACGAATTGCTCCTTTCTTCACAAGCGTGAGGCGGTCCGACCTTTATGTTTTCATCGTTTGAAATTTGTACCTTTAGGTTATGGTAGACTGAAGTCGAATAACTGCCCTAAACCTGTACTGTGTGTGTGTGGATTGTGTATGACTACAGCTCTCAAATTAAACATATACATTATCTAATAAGTTAAGTCATTCATGAAAAATGATTGCACTCGGGGGATATGTGGTACATGCATGGTAAATTAGTACATGGAATACCAATTAATTCCACAATGGGAAAAAAACCCACCCATCTCTGGTAAGACTCAACGCTTAGATTGATGAACTGCGAGTAGCGTAAAGTCCAGACAAACACATGCGCCGTTGAGGTTAGGGGAGTACATGTTATGCTTTGTATAGCATTTACAACTGCATATATATGCAAGGTATTATGGTGGGAATTGCCAAGGCTAATGGTTATCGAGTTATGGCACCAAACATTTTAAGAAAGTTAGCAAACTGATTTTCTGGGGCTATAGATGGTGGATTCTCCCCAATGCTTCCACTAGTTGTTTTTCTGTAGACGTGTCGCTTGTTGAGGGGGGGAATTTCTGTTATTTTCTCTTGATTCTTGCGAGCATAGTCACTGACTTTGAGCTTTAAAAACGGCTGAATAGCTTTAACGACATCAACAATTAGGTATACCCGCGGCTAGGAGTGAGACACAGAGATGAATCATATATCGAATTAAATCCTATGACCTATATTTGTCAGCCGTAAGACAATTTCAAATTTCCTTGTGCCAAAAAAATAGGTCGCCTAAAAACGTATCCTTTATTCATAAATGCTTTTTACTGGATGATAAAAATGGAAGTATCGAGTGTAACAATCCGAAGGGCCCTAGTACTAAAGCATCGTCCCTGCTTTAGAGACTGACGTGAGTCGCACCAGGCCCATGTGGGATTTCCTGTATCGTGGAAGCCCCCACCTGTACTTCATTCAGATTTTTGTACCGTAAAGACCCGGTTATAGACATGATGTGACAATTTGGATGTTTTCCGCGAATTAAATTCTGCTCTCCAGAACAGCGTCAGGGGGCCCATCCATCACTGTTAAATAGTAGCCAAATGTTATAATTTCTTCATGCGTGAGCTAGATCCAATTATCTCGTGGTGAGGCGATGTTGTACTGAAGCTACTGTCTATCGTTTTAAAGGTGTTATTTTTTTAAAGAGGGAGTAAAATGAAAATCAACATTATGACTTTTCAGACATTCTTAATAGCCTATGCATCCCCCATAACAAAAAACATATTCTTTAAAATATTTCCTAATTTTTATAAGTGGAAAAACCACAATCTTTATGACATCCTAAAACCATGATTCTGAAAAAAACCCATTTCCACTCACTACATGTTACTATGAGTGCACTGTAAATATGCATTTACTGCACATATACCGTATGCATACAGTTGTACAACACTTGCACTGCACTCATTATTCAAAGGAATATATTTTTTGTTATGGGGGATGCATAGGCTATCAAGAATGTCTGAAAAGTCATTTTACTCCCTCTTTAAAGAATGCGTTCATTCCAATCGTCTAGTTTTTTAAGAAAAAATACGCGCATCATAGAATTAACCGGTTACAGAAATTTTGGTTACTGGTAAAGGACATTTTTTTTTTAATCGATGGGTAACAGTTTCCATGTGTATTATATCAGTTGTGTTGTGCACATTCATATTGTTTTTATTTTTGCAATCAAAATCAGCTGAATTTTTTTTTTTTCCAAGAAAACTTTCTCTCTAGGTTTTAATATCAAGAACAGAAAGTAGTGCATTCTAATAGCCCCATAACCTATCAATTCCCACTTTAAGAAATTATCGACTTTACATGTAGATTGAAACTAAATCGGTCGTCGTTATCATTGCCAATCCTTCCTCCTACCTTTAAACTCCCTAAACTGACCCTACTCATTCTATAGCTGTGATTGACCCACTTTCAGTCGAAGCGATATAAAAAAAAGTCTTAATCTATAGTGGCATGGCCCAGGAACAAATAAATTCTAAAGGTCTGCATTGGTTTTTTTGACATGTTATCGTGCTGTTTTTGAAATAATGAGAACCATAACCCTTTGCGTGCTACAATACTAAATCATGTTTCGGACATTTTCAGAAAAATTGTAAGAAAACCCTTGTTATTTTATGGTGAAAGAAAATTGTCAAAGCTTACACCTAGCTATATCTATGTCGATCGCAGCTCAGAGGTCAACAGTTTCGCAGTATTTCTTCTCAATTTGCTGACTGAAGTTGCCAATAGCATGCAAAGGGTTAAGGATTTCTTTCTCTGCAAATAACCGAATATCCAGGACAATATTGTCCCTAGCAACCAGGTACCAATATGTAAGGCCCTACACCACTCGTCTCTATTGTAGTAGCTTGATACCACCGCGTTGGCTACTCGATTAAAAGGCACTCGTAACAATGGCAAAACTCAAAAGCTATAGCGCAGCTAAGTACAGGATGTCGTCTATTTCAAAGCCGTATAAGACACTCAGACACATTATTTCAAAACTGCACCAGCATGACACACACATTCATTGTATGTGTTTAGTAATCATGGGAGTCATGTGGCCAGACAGTACAGTGATAATGCACAGTGTGTGACAATGGTGTGTAGGCGTGGCGTGAAGTTGTCAAGTAGCAGTAGGGTGCAGGTGTGGTGTCGAACTGTCAAGTAAACTTGACAATGGTTTGCAGGCGTGGTGTTGAACTGTCAAGTAAACTTGACAACAGTGTGCAGGTGTGGACTGTCAAGCAAATTAAACTCTTCGACTACAGGATTTACAATTAATAGTTACAAATGAATAATTAAGCTGAGGAATCTAACAACCTACATGTATTTATTTGGCTTTTGTAAGAAATAGTAGCAAACTACAAGACCGTTTTATTCGATAACATCAATCTGTTTTTGCCAATGGAAGTGAACAGGTTGATGCAACCGTGACTATTTTTGAAACAGATATTGCTGGGGCAATTGGCGTGGTACAGATCGATCTTTTTTCCGTTCCCATCGGTCATCAGTGATTGATGTGTCTCTTGGGATGTCCTACCTCACAACCCCACTAACTCCCGGTGATCCTGCACTACAAATTGTTTGCACAACCTGAAACTGGCCTGTCACTTAGGAATAAACGCTGCCTCGGCTGGCCGAGTCGGATACCCTGGAACACATGGCTAAAACATGATTGACTAGCAGGCTGCCTTTAGGTGGCAGTTCATTGTTCAGGGGCCTACCAGTGAAGTTCCCCCACATGATGGGTGTCATCTGGTTGGAATCTAAAAAGAAGAAAAAAACACAAGTCTAGCCAGAGTAACTTTAAAGATGTACTCTCCGGTTTCACAGAATGATTTCAACTCTAGAAATAAACTTGAGGTTTTGCTCTTATTTTGACGTACCGTAAACGCAAATTTGTTTGCGGCTAAGATATTTCGCGGTTGGGTCCGTAAAGTCGTTATTCGCGTGTAACAATACATGATTAATACTGTGCGCAGCTTGAAACAATGTATGGTTCATTTGATTTCTTACAGGGACAGGAGAAGCACAACCAAACTGTAGTGAGTGAACGCTGGGCGGAGTTGGCTGCACAAATTGGTGCAATTCTCATTCCAAACAAAGTCTTTAAATAGCCTATATAATAGAGATTTCTACACATTTATAGACATTTAAAGCTAAACCGTATTGCATACAGCTTGACACTTATTGGTTTAAACAATTGTTGTTGTTAGAATGGCTCTTTGAATCTAAAACAAAACTTTCAAAGATTATTCGGTTATTGTACAAGACTAGTGTGATTTTAATTTAAATATATACCTAGGTTTATTTTTCTACCATTTTTATTTTTGTATTTAAATGTTGCGAAATTCAACCATTAACAGCATTTGTTTCGGTAACTACATTCAATTCTGCTGTGTTACTTTTATCTTATGTTACGCATGTATGTATATATATATATACGTTTTTAACTGTAAAATTGATTTACTTTAAAAGTTAAATGAAAACATAGTCATAGAGGCACTTTGGAATTCGTTTAAACAGTAGGTCTGCATGCCGCGAGAAACTATGGTACTGAGTTTGAGACTAATTTGCGGAGAGTGAAAGAGCTTAAAGGAGAATTGACCCAAAATGAACAGAAATACAGGCTCAGTTTCCGACTAAAATTCTCCATTTTGTTTTTATCATAGTGCAGTGCATACAGACTTGACTGAAGTTTACATTTTAGTTTACAAGAATAGAGATATGAAAAAATTGCTGATGAAAATACTTCCAATATTTTGATATTTGTGTCATGATATGTATTTTATAGTGAATTAAGAACAGTACTTTCCTCAGGGTAAAATTAATTCAAACCTGGAAACATCATCAGGGGTGTTGGAAAATCCATTAATTTGGCCATCTTCATTGTTCTCAAGCAAAAACTCAATGTGCAGAAGATTGCAGTGCCAACGCAATCTGTTTTTGTGGATATCTCTGTTCCCATGAGTCAGACACGAATCAAGTTTTCACATTTTGTGTCTGGGAAATTGATTACAACTTGTGCATGAATAGTGGCCCAATTGAGCAATATCAGGATTTAAATCAACCATTAAAATCTAATCATATACTTGTTATGCTCACATGTGTGGGGTGTTTTTGGTGGGTGAGTTGTGGGGTGGAGGGAAAAGTGTGATTTATTTTGCGGCACATTGGGATATAATAAAGGCTAGAGGGCTAACTCACAGAGTCTGATTAGAAACTTGAAGCGGATGTGGGCACTTGTAGTTTGGACGGCCAAAACATACAGCAGTACAACTGAACAGTCACTATTTACTTAACTATATATTGAACGCTTAATTTTGGAAAAATATCAAAAATGAAAACAAATTTTGATTTTTTTTTGGGGGGGGCCGGGGGTATTGGCCGTACAAACAGGATGGGGCTCTTGCCCTGTGTAGGCCCTCGTTTTTGGGTGAGCCCTCTCTAGCCTCTATTATATCTCCATCTATTATTTTGCAACTGCCTTAGTGGCAGAAGCACTTTACTAATTTAACTTCTGACGTTCATTCGACTGATATCACTGCCTTTATATAAACATTACCTCATATGAATGTACACTGTTGGTAATGTTGTAACCGTTTGATCGGGTGTACATGTATGTTTCCATGGTTGTAATAGTCAGCCCTACAGCAATGCATTCACCTCTTTATAAACTCTGTTAAAATATTTTACCTCAGCGATGTTTTTGAGTTAATATCACGTCAACTATGGGTGGAGCAAGTCCTACAATTGAAGACTCATTTCAAACAAATTAAACAACGTAACTTTTTTAGTCCTTTTATATAAACTTAAATTTTTATTGTGATGTTGGTAATTTCTTAATGTTCGTCTTCAAGTTAGGTGCATCTCACGGTGTCCGGCGTATTCATTGATTATACCTTAACAAGGGACACCACTGGTAGCAGTTATGTCTTGTGATGTGCACAGTATTATGTCCGCTACGCTATATTGTTAGTAATGTTATTCATAAATGCTTGTTTCATAACACATCTCCAACATTATATTTTTATTGCAAATTGTGACCAAGATCTGTCTAGAAATGAAGCAAAAAAATAATATCACCTGTTGTATAGAGCAGACTTCCTCAATTAAAGGCGCCGAAGCGCCACATGGCGAAATTCTGGTAACAAAATGCGCCAGTAATCGCCGTCCTGGGGGGGGGTGTATAAGGGGGTGTCCCCCTCCCCTTTTGAAAATTGTGTGTTTCAGAAAGGGCTCAGATGCGAAATGGTGCAAAGTTCGTTCAATTTTCGCATCCAAATGAGGAGTTAGTACTGGGCTTGTCAGTCCAAGTTTTGGGAAGTAACAGATTTATTTACCTTATTTTGATAATAATTCTTGTCAGCGTGAGTGGAATGTATTTTTTGGCGCGCCACCATTTGAGGAAGTATTGTTTTTAACTTTATTTGAGTTTTGACAGAACAGGTCAGAATTGCAGCCCATGGGAGAAACACAACCATGCAGAAGCCATCATGTAGGCCGAGGAATAGGATGGCATGTTTGACAATGTTAACACTCCTCTTGGTAAATGTCCTTGCTTTTTTTGCCAGAACTAGTTGAGTGTATTTTACAATAGGGCACCTAAGCATCTTCTGTAAGATTAATCTTACTGCTAAAACTTTGCCCAATTGTTGAGACGGGTTTGTACAGTAAGAAGTTATAGGCAAATGATATATTTCCTGAATATATTACATGTTTTAATATTGCCTCGATTAAATAAGTTTTTCTACATTATAATAGAATACCCACTACTTTCCTTAACATAAGAATACATGAATTATTTAAGATATATTTAAAAACTTCACGTTTAGACTTTAGATTGGCTTTTGTTACCTCAGGGCTATGAATTGAGGAAACATAGGCCACTCCCTTTAGATACTGAACATGTTTAACAAAAGTTACTTTTAACAGGAAAGGATTATATGTTTTTAAACTCAGTTTTACAAATGTTTTTGTTATTGTACAGCAATAGTTAACATTAAATTTTTTTTTTTAAATATCAACCGATATACCAGATATAAAAATATAAATATTTGTTACAAATACTAATAAATTGATGTAAACTATGTTGACCAACAAACCCTTTTTATTTTGATTATTAAAGATAATCATTTGAAATACTGACCGGCCAGTTTTGTTAGCAGGGTACCATAAGGGTTAATGCAAGTCTCAATTCAATTTTTGAGTTTGTCTAACCAACTGGATTTCAATACTTATGAGTAATGACAAAAAGTAAATGATAATTATATTTTTGAGTTTAGTTTTGGATCTCTAGTGTATTTGATTAATCATGCTTCTTTAAATACTTGCAGTGTGGTCAAGGTAATTGTTTGCGACTGAGCTACCACATCCGGCCTAGTTATGTAAAAACCAAATGGGAACTACGGTCAATCGGGACATGACCAGCATAGGAGAAATTTTGTATATTTTCAGGCCGGTTCCCCTAGAGGAATTCCTTCCACCTACTAAACCATAACTTCTGCCCGCAATAACGACCTGATGGCTTGCCTATAAATCTAACACCACCTTCTCCCGAAGGATATCTGAATATAAATCAGTAAATAATTTGTGCACAGACATCGATGACCATTTGGATAGCCGAAGAGACTGGAAGTAATCGTTCCCAATGAATCCTGTTCCTGATCCAATTACTACTAACCGGTACTAATATACCCTGTTTAATCTCTGGACGGTTCCAGTCCATTTCTCTCCCGTGACTATGGCTGGAGAGCCGATATAAATTTCTCTTCGTTCTCTTCCCAGCTGTACTGTTTCGTGTTCACCTGGGGGCAGCAAACAGATTGGGTGGAATGTGCGTTTCATTCACTACTTGAACTGGAAGGCGATAGCAAACGACCAGCCCCATACTCAGCTGAACAATTTGGTGTATGAATGGATTTTTACTCGGTAACAAGACCATAGAGAAATGATACACATTATATGGTTAATGCGGTCTGTATATATCAGATTATATATTATATTATATATTCATTTTGTGCAGACCAAGTCGCACACTTAAAGGGGAGATTGAGGTCAGGTCACACTCTTATTTTCACCGACTTATATCCTCCCAAAATGACGGAAATCCGAGTTTTGGGGGTGGGACCTCACAGATACGGCCACTCAAAGATCACAAAATAAGGATTTGCCCTTGTCTTGGGCCATACCCTCATCTTCTGGGGTCCACACCATGCCGCCCCTGTCTCCAACCTATTCCTGTCCCTGCTATACTAACCTGGATGCGGTGATCCCTGACAAGGTGAGGATGCCTGCAGAACTCTCTCAGCCTCTTAAGCAGCTGCTGTTGGGTGTTATAGAGGTAGTCGTCTAGAATTGCCAAGGATGGGAGAGGTAAGACAAAATAATAAACGTCCACCAATAATTCACTAGGAGCCTGCTATAAGATCTTTCAATGCCCTAAAGATCGGCAAACGTTTTGCAGAATGTGGAAAACAAGTGTGGTTCATTCCACCAAGTTGGGTCCCAACTTGGAGGAATGTGTATTATTTAAGTCATTAAGGGCTAGCAAGCACGCTAAGAAAATAGAAACACACGGCAGCCCGCCTGCGATGGGGCTGTGATGCCTTTTACTTTAATATTTGGAAGATTAAGGTTCGTACAAGTTGTATATTGTTTTATTACAAGAAATACTAACTTGGAAATATCTCCGGATAAACAAGACGGTTTGGACAGAGAGGATAACACCCACAATGCACTGCTTCCAACCTACGGGAAAGGTACACATTGAGCGTATACAGGTATATGGTTTAGTTGCCTGACTACTTCGTAATTATTTCGCTCATTAACTAATATATACTCCCTAAACTTTAATGAAACAAATTAGTAAAAAATATTGTTCAAAATACTCGACAGCTAAACCAAATACTCCCTCTATCGCACAAAATTTGGGTACGCAATATTATTCATTAACCCTTTTAATACCATTGGCGACTAAAGTCGACACAAAGAATAGGCATGGATATCAGTCAATGTTGCTTGCATTGTACACAAATAGATGGTTCCCACAAGCATATTATTGAAATAATTTTGTTAAGCAATGGGCACGTTTGGCTCAGCCAAACCACCTGACAGGAAGTTTGACATAGAAGAATTCCAATGCGAACGGCTATCACCTTGGTCAATATGACCAACTTTTTGACCGACTGATCTTGACAAGTTTACTAGTCCCAATTCGAGTAGCACATATTTTTGGGTTCTTTTTGATAACCTCGTCATCGGTGCCTACGTACGTACATTGAGACACCAAAGAATTCATGCACAGCCGTGGAGACAGCGACGTCGGCAGCTAGCAGTATGCTGTAGTATTCCTGCTTGCTGGACTGGTAGCCCCAGTTTGCTATATGAGACTGCAGTTTTAGCTCGGCCTCGGAGAAGATAGCTATAAGGACACAGGGGGAATGAAATTCGCAATGCAATTTGTTTTGTTCTCCCTAAAGCGCAACTATAATAAACATTTATATAATTGTTTCATTTATAGGCCTTGGTGTATGTTACCAATACTAAGTTTGGGTAACATCCCCCGAGACATGGTTGCACCTGTTGGATGTAGATTAAGGTCTACTGGCTCCTATATTTCACTAGCCCCATCACTAACAGGAGGTGATTCGCATCAGTGGGTACACGTAGTGAGGTTATGCGTGTTCTGTTGCCACTTCCTAATGACCAATGTGAAATATATTAACTTACGTCGCTCTCACCTGGCTTATCAGCAAAGGATTCGCCAAGGACAGACAGATGGAAGTCCACATCCATCTCGGTCAATTTCATTAGTGTGCCAAAAAACCCGTCTGGATTCTTGTCGTGCTCCCTTATTAGAAGGAATAACAATTAACATATTGTGATAATCTGTGAAGGAAGCAGAGATCCAAATAACCACTGAACACCCTCCCCTTTTCCAGTTAATGTAAATAGTATTTTTTTATTTTATCCTAGCTTTACCATCTGTGAGCCCACACTATGTGAAGGGGTCTGTTTGCTTGCTGTATTTCTGCGGTTTGGGCGACAATTTCTGGACTAAGATGGATGTCAACTTCGCTGCTGCTGCAGCTGCCGTTACTGCAGCTGGCATTGCTATTGGTGCTTCTCTTGTTGCTGGTGGTGTTATTACTACTGCTGATAGTGCTGCAGGGTTGTCGTGGTGCTTCACTGCTAGTCAACAGTTCACCGCATCCGGGTGACTCAACCTCGCATGGATCAAGTTTGGACAAATCAAAGGCGTTCTGATGCACAACAGAACATTTCACTGGACTTTTCCTAGGTGAAACCTTTTCAGCCTCGGAATGATGATAGCCAACTCCTGACGGTGACCCTGGTGACGGTGACCCTGGTAACAGACCGTCCAACTGCGGCAACTCAAGTGGGAAGTACAGCACTTCACATTTGGGCCGTATCTGCTCGTTGAGGTTCTTTAGTTTATAGTCTGGCACCGGGATCAGACTAATGAAGGAATTCATGGAGGATAAGAAGGACTCTATGTTGTAGTAGGAATTGAAGAGGACTAGGTTGGCAACCAGACTGTTAGAGAAAGGAGAGACAAACAAATCGTGGGTGGGTAATAGTTTGGTTATGTCCACTGTGGGAGGATGGGTGGGCGGGTACTTAGGTGGATAGGTGGGGTTTTGTGTGGGTGGGTTTTTGTGTGACTGGATTGGACGATCAGCTGATTGGGGTATGAGGTTTTCCTAGGGAGGGGGATGATTTGTGTGGATGGATAGACAAATCATGAAATCATTTTCTGTTAAGCTACAAGAAATATTAAACAAACTTCACCATGAGATTATCTGATTGTAGCCATATTGGAAATCTCGATCCTGCTGTTTACGGACCGGATACACAAGTTGGTTTTCGTGGAAATATAAGACTTTCTTCAGCGGGGCAAGGTCAGGTCGTAGTGCAATTAATTCAGCAAGATTCAGTACACTGCTCGAGAACAAGACTCTGTGAATAGAGACAAGAAATATCAGAAAAAACGTGATATATGCCATTTAAGTGATTACAAAGCGGGAGTAAATGCTATATAGGCGACATATTACATCGACTTTTTCTCAAAATACCAAGTAATAGGTATGACACTCGGATCTCTACTGACGATGTACACGATCTTTTAAGTAAAAAAAAAAAAAACATTGAATATTTCACATTATTCCAATAAAACTCTTAAAATGTCATCATTAAATGATAGTGCTACCAGCAAACATATCTTTAATTACAGCATTGACTAAACTAACGGCAATCTAATTTTATTTCATGTTAGTGCACATCAATCAGTGAAGTTAATTGCTTGTTATTTGGCAAAAATCTAACTGTCCAATTTCACTTTCACTTTGAATTGATATAATTATGTAGATTTGCTCTTGTTGTTAGCTCTAACATGACAAGAACAAACCCATCCTTGGATAGTCCGAAAGTATTTTTGGTCAAAATGAATTATTTCTGCCGGCTAGTTTTAAACATCTTTCTAAAACCTGCTTAAAATATTCAATCATGATCATGCAAATCCAGTTATTTAAAAAAAAAACACAAAAGGAAAACTAGAGCAAGTCTATGTACTATATTTTTCAGTTTTCAACGGCATAGCTGAGAAACAACAAAGTTAAAATCATTACGGTACTAAAGTTTTCAATTCACCAAAGTGATTTGATCCTGTGAGAAGACTAAAATGTCAACAAAGCCTTCAAACTTTAGTAACGTATAAATCAAAGAACCAAAAAGCCGTAAAAACTCATGTTGAAATCAGCCTGATCTCAGTGACAAGATGTTTATGAATAATAGTCAAGATTTGGTATCAAAATTCCAGTATTGATGAAGTGACCGGCATTTGGATACGGCACTCTCCATATCGTACTTATAATGATCACTGCGTGGAACGATCTGTGCAAAGTGGAGTGCCGAAGTACGTGCATTCCAGTGCCACTTCTTTGCTGGTAGAGTATACTTCACGCAAGACGGGACTTTTCTCATCAGCAAGTCAACCAGTTGTCGATGCGACCCTCCGTAGAATGGCTCGATGATGAGGACGTGGGGATGACCTTCGTGCTCGGATGCCATGATTCCCCTCGGGCTGAAATTAAACGGTGCAAAGGGTATTCTCTTGAGCCCTCTTGTGACTTCTCGGTGGGAATTTGTATATTTAAACGGCAGGGAATAATTACCTCTCTATTTTTGTGCATGATGGTCAGACGTGCCAAGTTTTTTCACACGCTCAAACGCAGGGCATATACCAAATCACAAACCTTACAAAATTATTTTGAATTATATTTTCGCCTGGATCTGGGAACAAGGGAACAATAGGCCTACATTGTTCTGGTCAAGGATTATGCAATTGCATTTTGGCGACTTGTCAGTTGTGGGTGACTTGACCTAATCATGATTAAAAACCGCGCCATGCATGTTTTTGTGCACGCCTGTGCAATCGCACAGCAGGTGATTGTCAAACTCTGGAATACAACATTGCACATGTAAGTGTAGGTGATTAATCGGACGATTAACTAGTCTACGATGCTTGCGTCTGCACAAAGTTTACTCTCAGCTGCTTGTTGTCACACTCCTACTGGATTTGGCTTCTCTGCATGGTACACATGTCCGATTTTAATGGGGCGTTTACAAACATTACCGGTACTGAATTGTTGACTACTACTACTAGTACTACTACTAGATAAACATCAAAATGCTAGGCCCAATTATTAAATATCACACACATGTCAATCAAATTACTTTGAGTTTGAGCTGGACTTTCATGACTGTTGGAGTTCGCAAACATACTCCAGTTAGTGGTTAAGCACTAATTATGATACATTTTCGACAAACCTTGGTATCTACCATATCACAGTGCCTCTACACGCCTTTTTTGAGCAGATCAAGAAATCGCCGCGTACTGTAGTGTAAGTCTGTATGTAGCCTAGGCCGGCAGCGCAGGTGTACAGCACGATCGACGAAGAAAAGTTCGTGACAACGTTGTCTGTTTTTAGCGGGGTCAAAAGGATGTCACGCATAAATGTCGGTATAGTCTCGATCCAGTACGATCTTGTAATACATTATTAAAAGAGGGTGCTGTCACAGAATACTACCGTAAATCCCGTGACATTCGTTTATCCCCCTCCCTCTTTTTATCGATAAATTGTGATTAGCACACCAGGCGTCTTAACCAGAGACTAGGCAGAGAGTAGCAGCGGCTCACTTTGACCTCTACAGCATAGCAGCTCATATTGCGCGCGGTAGGTGGATTATTATGGAGAGCGCACTCAGTTGACTTTTCTACGTGCATTTGGACACGCACCGAGTGTCAATAGCCTGTTTAATATGAGCGAACATGGCGGACGATGAGGAAGGTAGCACCGCATCGGAGCAGTCACCTACGACTGAAAATCATAACAAACCAAGAGTTGTCACCATTGCAAAGAGCGAGACGGGCTTCGGTTTCAACGTGAGGGGGCAGGTTAGCGAAGGAGGGCAACTAAAGAGCATCAACGGCGAGTTGTACGCCCCTCTGCAACACGTCAGCGCGGTGTTGGAGGGAGGGGCAGCGGAAAGAGCGGGCGTTATCAAGGGCGATCGGATACTCGAAGTGTGAGTAGGCCTATAACTTACCAGGCGTAAATGTATAAATAATGTAGTCTGGGCATTAGCTTTCGTGGATGATTGATTGGTTTTACGCTTATCGTAAGGTCTTTCAAATTAGTTTGTATATTTTTTACCTATTCGTTACTTCATTGTTATGTTATGAACTTAATTAATTAGGCCTGCCCTTTATGTGAGTAGGCCCTATGTGATGTCGATATGCAGTAGAACTTAAAGCTAGCAAAGCTAGCCAAATTTGTATTTGTGCAAACAGTTTGGTGCTAATTACCTGTTTATTTCCCCCAAATTTACCTTAATTAGACCGGGGAAAATCAAAAATTAGGAATCAGTTGAGGAAGAAATTTTGAATTTGGCTAAAACTAGAGGTAATTTAATGTATTGTGCTCGGCAATTAACAGTTCAACAGTTGGGTGACTGGATTTGCTGAGTTTAAAATATTAAAATGTGACAAAAATGTTTGAAACTCACAGTGAAATTCCATTTTTGTTAAATAATCCTTGCATTGAATCAAAGTACTGAAATTAGTGATGAAACGCAAACAGTATGTACCTGCAGGTTGCATTCTGTCAAAGTACATGTATGTACGTGTACATGTACGTAGATCAATACATGTGCATCATACTCTGTGATGATGTCGCTTCAGAGCAAATTTGCAATTTGTCACATTTGTTTGCTTATTGTGATATTATCATCAATTCCTCAGCGTTTAAGAGCTAACCTCTTAGATACTGTAACATATTCAGATAACATCTTCTCCTGAAGATATAATATTTTGTCGCTCGTATTGTGAGCTAATGATTTACCAGGGTACACTTCGCACAAAGTTTGTACTACAGGTGAATGCACAGTGTGTGTCATGTTTTATTGTCGCCCTACATCATTTGATAATGTTCTCGTTTCTCTGTACTTGTAGAGTAATATATACTGTACTTATAGCATAATATCATTACCCTAAAAAAGTTCCTCGCACAACAAAAGTACCAGTACTGGTGGTACCACAAAATTACTCACAAACATACATGTACTTGCCGTAGTGTTACAGTGTACATTGTGTTTGGTATATATACCGGTAAACCAAACCACACGGTAAAACAAACTAGACTTTACTACTGTACATGTACATGTACCTTATTTGGTGATAAGTTTGCCACATGTGATAATGTACAAATACTATCTTTGGGTTGATCAATTTCTACAGTTAAAAGTCCATGATGCACACAGTATACGTGTACGTATTGCTAATCAAGAATACTGAAATATGTAATAGTACGGTAACTATCTGATTAGCAGTTTAAGATACCTGTAATGCCTTGCGTGCTGTACGGTAAGCCATATTGACATGTACTGTACATACATATCATGTAGCAATTGCAGTGTAAACAAACTTTAGTAGCAAAAAGCTCCTTGTTGGATGTTTGAACAATCTTTTTACACTACAACAGTTTAACTTATGTGTGAAGTACTCACTCCGTTAAAACTACCCCTGCCTGGGAGGTGGATTGGGTAGCTGTCTGTATATCCTTGCAGAATCCCGACGTGTCGAAAGCTGTATAGTTTAAAAACTCTTGGGTTGTACGTGGAACCATAGCAAATGTGCTTGTAGCTTGTAGTAGCTCATTGTAGTATGATTAATTGTTAATGGTGGAGCATCACAGTACATGTAGTTTGTACAATATATGGATGTGGGGAGTTAACCGTGTGAATTGTATGGAAGGATCGTATAATGCATGCAGTGAACATTCTGTGTGCATATCAAAGGCTGATTTCACGCCGTGTGAATTGAGGAGTCTTACACAGATTGGACCTGTCTACATCGGACGCATTGTGTGAAAAAGGCTACAGTGGATGGTTATAAGGAATACATTGTATTAGAATGTACACACACACACACATACATTGTACATACATGTACACACACACACACACGCACACACACTGTACACATTAACAGTTCTGTAACGAATGCACATACAATGTACATGTACCATGTAGGTAGGTCCAAAAAGGTAATATCCGATTTCAATTATTTTAAATTGATAATTTTAGCGCTATTTATTTAGCTAT
>JAVCKS010002895.1:0-19212 GCA_032273685.1 Pteraster tesselatus | reverse complement strand
TCATGTATATGTTGGGATATGCAAAGTATGGACACCGGTCTTTGACAATTAACAGATGTGGTACACATCCTTTAACAGCATGAAATTGTTGGCCTTTTCCTTTCTCAAATTTGGTGACCCTAATTGGTGAAAGCTAGCTTTCTCGGGCCCGCCCAGGCACCCACGTACACATTCTAGCACCTAGCGGAATGTGGGAGCGAAATATCTTGGTAAAAATATTAAGATTCTCAACCGTTGAAAACGCTGGGTCACGGTACCGGTACCATACCTTTAAGCCGTTTTTCGTAACTATTTTACACGAGGGTTAATTTCGGTAAATCAATTATGAATTCCCTCATTTATTTACTGATAAACATTGTGACTTTTTGCTATGAGAAAATTGTAAACATTTTGCTATTTATAATAATACATGTAGCAAGTCCCCTTATAGACCTTATGCATAGTGGCCATCTTAGAGGGCAAAACCTTTATTCTGTTGAGAACATGCACGAGCGGACCTTTTGAACGTTTTTGTCACTGAATTAAAATGACAATAAGATAATCTCTAAGATGGCCACCACGCATAAGGTCTATTCCAAACAAACAATGTATATAATTCTATATTATAGAGTCAAATAATAATCAATGTACGAGAATCACCGAAGCAACACACGTCGATGGTAAAAAACAAACAGAATCATCGAATGTTGTGTATTTTCCATCTTAACATTTTAAGGCAGAGCGCTATGTTTGCTGCTATAGTCTCTGTTCAAGACTATTATTACACCTATACGATCATCATTTCGACAGGATTTTGACTCAATTATTCCAAAGAACGGACCTCTCTCCCGTCTTTATTCCCCGTTCGAACCCAGTATAAATTATAACATGATTTGCGCAAGCATATACCCTCTTGCATTTACACATATTTTATGCAATACAACTCTGACATTTTGTTTGTGAATATTTTAATAATAGCAAAAGCAGATATATTTTTACACCCAAGATGGTCAAAGTAATAGGCCCTACAATGGTATAGAATACAAATCTTTAATTGAATCATTTCTGCGGCCATTATGTCATTTTACCGAAGCGATACCAATTATATAGTTGATGAATAAAGCACGCATGGCGTGAATTGATTCAATAATTCAATAACATGAAACGGGAACGCCGTGGTTAAGATTGTTGTTGATGGTTGGGACTCGCTCAGCTTATTACGAAGACAATGGGTCAGGGAAAATGAACCGTATAAAATATAAAACACTTTGATCAAACGATGGACTATTTGATACATGACATTACTGGCCAAATGTGTTAAAGACAAACAAGAAATATTCACAACTCTACAATACACACGATAATATAACTTATACTCTTATCTCACGGTGTAGTCCTATTCGTTGACTACATCGGGAGACATAGGATAAGTTCATTATTGTTTATCACGACGACGAATAACCCTGCAATACGATTGAATCGGTAGGCTTACCTTAATAACCAGTTAACAAACGAAGCAGTACTAACCTTGTTGTTAATCAATCATTGTATCAATAGAAGGTTCTTCAGTGTTTGGGGCAATAAGAGCCTGCTGCAACACGACAGCATAGACGCAACGTTACTCATTATACTACACGCTTGTCATGTTTGAACACTCTCAGTACGGTCTCAGCTCGAAGACACCGGCAAACACGCTGTTCGAATACACCGTCTCGTTGCTACGGGGAAACATTCGCGGGCATTTCTCGTATATTATAAGGAATGCTATCTGTCGCGAACACACAGCGTAATGTGTGGGTACCGGGATTTTTCGTCGTCAGGCAATACGACATAAAGATTGAACAGAAACGATTACTGTGTATTAGTTAGGCAGAACGGCGTAGACGTACGCTGGGTATACTTCCGAACAAACGGTAAAACTACTTGAGGAGTAAGAACAGTGAATACCCTATCACAGCAATGGAGGAATAAGCTGAACTGTTCACTATGGCATCAAAACGGATTCGAGTAAAGGTGTACGACTTACAACTTAAGCCGTTTGTCCAGCTAACTGCTAGTGCTATCTTGCACTTTTACTTAATACCAGACTGGAAATTGCATGGCGACCATACACAGTGCGTGCACCCTGACTGCATAATACATAACTAATTACGAACGGACTTACTTGTAGCCATGACCAGACGATTGTTGAGTCGTCGGCTGAATTGCATTGGCTGATGACGGACACGTGACGTATGTTATGGTACGTTTTGTTTAAATTAATATCTAGCACGTGTGTTGCCACCATCACTGTCTAGAACCAGCACGCTGTATCATCCGTTGATTTATAACATGCCAGTGTGGAACATAAATAACAATAACAATAACAGTAGTAAATATTTTAGGTGCTTACTGCGCGCTGAGAATTTGCTGTAAGGAAGACTTTCCTGACGAGGAATGTTTCAAATTGTAAACAAATTTGTTAGACCTGCGTACGTATAAACCAATCCGTTTAGACGATATAGACCAATCCATTTTAGAAAAGTACTAGCAGGGTTACCCGGTGTTGGCGGGTTGTAGTGAGGTTAAGAAGCCTGTGGGGTGGGGGTAGAGTTGGAGTTAGGGTTAGTGTAACCTATCATACATCCCCTCCCTTACCCCTCCCCACCCTCTCCCTCACCCCTCTCTCCACCCTCTCCCTCACCCCTCTCTCCGACCTCTCCCTCATCCCCTCTTCCCCCATAAAGTTTCAGCCTGATTGGCCCAGCCGTTTGGGCGCCAACAGGGAGCGCACACACTTGCCTTATAATGAGATGTTTATTGTATGCATACAACGCGCTCGCAGTGCACTATCGACAATTCCACGTGACGTGCAGCGCGCGCAGCATGCAACGCGCTCGCGGTGCGGCATGCATACGTGTACCACTGATCTCTACTATACTGATCAGTGAGGTGTACGCAGCTATAATTGATGCGGTATACCGTGAGCATTTGATAGTAAAAATACCCAGTGCTCTGCTTATGAGCCCGGTATCTCCGCAGGTAAACTGAGAAGAATGTCTGCCGAGAATTGGCAGAAATACAAAGTTATGAGACAACAGGTAAAGCAGGAATTGAGAAAAAAGTCACACACTTTGTGTTTGTCAACTTTTGTGGCGGCAGACATAAAACAAACGAAGAAGATTTTGGAAGCCCGAAAACTATGAAAAGTTACATGTTTAATGAGTATATATCTCAATGTAAATGGACAGAAAATAACAGACAGTATCTTAATAGCAAAAGCGCTAAATAATAAATTTAATTCGGTGTTTATTACTCCAACTGAGAATTCTCCTTCTCAAGAGTGGAACACAACCAGTGAATTTCCTACTATGAGCACCGAACAGTTCTAAACTAGACCAACATTTATCGGCCGGCCTCGATGGAATCGCTCCTCTGATTCTAACGCTTATAAGTTATATGAGTATCAAACAATCAGAAAATATTGACGACAATGTGGAAATCACTGCCGTAGCAGTGGCAGATCTAGGTTTTTAGTGACGGGGGGTTGAGCGGGCCCGAAGGGCCGAAGCCCATGAGGCAGGGGGTCTCTCGGGGCCGCCAGAAGTTGGCGGTTTTCAGAATGCCCGAGATGAATTTTGAGCAATGAAGAGGCCTATTTTGCTTTACAATGCAAGTACCTGTTATATATGTGAAAAATACTTAGGCCTAATAAGCAAAACATATTTACAGATTGTATTATATAAAAAGGGTAAACCCCTAACCCCCCCCCCCCCCCCCCACACCACTCTGGAACCGCCATTGTGTATAACACGGTAATTCGTTTAAGCCCTAAAAGCATTCTCAAAATCCTTGACGAATCGCTAGTTCGTCCACATATCGATTACTGCTGCTGCATACAGACGTACTCACATAAAAGTTGTTGAACGTGTTCAAAAACCATCTGCAAGATTTTGGAGCAAAGACTGGAGAATATGATATTCGTCTATCATTGGTTGGACTTTCAGACAGAAGAAATTATTTTCGCCTTGTATTGAACTATTGGATTTTAAATAACCTTAAATAAAATCTCGGTACATCCAGGATATTGTGACGTAGCGTCTGCGCCCCATCGACTGCCAGCAGCGCTGCATGTGCAGTAGCTATCTCCAGAAAACTAAATGTGCTGTTGAGCTTTAGAAACCCGCACGGGTCGTATAATTATTTCCAATGTTTGTACATGACTTTTTAAGCTTCCACACAAAAATAGATGATTTTCAAATTACATCAGCACTATTGAAAGCATACCCGGACACGGCCGCGCCTATAATTATGACACAGATTTTTACGAGTTGCAGCTTAATGTCACAATTTCCCGGATGTCGCGGAAACATGGATGCGCGCATTGTGTACTAGAAATCGTGAATACATTGGACGCGCATTTCGTTATCGATAACAAAGAATGACGTCCTAAGTATTGAATATTTATATTTTAAATTATCTTTTAGACTAGATCAAATGTTATCGGGATTAGAATTGTCCTAAGTCCTCCGCATTTGCAAGATAGATAACATGAACACCACCAAACTGCCGCTGGTTCTCATTGAGTGATTTTCCCCTATATACCAGACAGTTTTCATTATTATGTTACGTAAATTTAAATGATTCTACTTTCTTTACAATGCTTACTCTTCTTCGGACAAGCTGTGGGTTGTCAAGAGCAACCTTTGTGAAAAGAAATAGGCATACAATTATACTAGCCAGACCAATTTACGTCAGTTAACACGTAAGATGCCTTTGCAATAATTTGAATAATTCGTATATTGCCTCTATTGAAGCTGGTTGGCACAGGTTTTTAACCACACCACAACGTCATGGGCTAATAATAAATTGGTTATGCTTACCTCTAGTGGGCATGTCTCGTGAGAGGAAGTAGTTACTATTTGGAATGGTGAGAGAAAAACCTCATGGCCTTGGAAAACCCACGAAGCCAGGCAGGGACGGACAGTCCAAGTTCAGCCCACGGATTTAAACCCAGATCTTCTAGTAGTGAAGGCGAGGAAAGTACCGCTGCACTCCTCTGCCTCCCCATAAATTCTTGACTTTCTGAGCTTTAGACTTTTACATGTAGACAGAAAATGCAGAAAATGACACCCAACTCAGCTTAGCAAGGCATAATAACCGCCACAAGAGGGCTCTAGACAATATTTGATCACCCCCTCTGTACTGTAACGGTGTCAACCATGAACCAACGCATAACCCATGATTGACCCAGATTAATACTACCGTCCGGCCAAGACGCCTAGCGTGCTAGCGTGCAGATTCTACTATGTTTGTGCCAAACATGTTACTGCGGCAGATTGTTTTAAGAGTAAGGTTGGCTATTTGAACTAGCTATTTGTGCATAACGCATTGAACGGCACTGCACAACCGCTACTTTTATCGAATGTTACAATCATTCGTCTAGCGATGCTTGGAAAAATGTTCATGGCCACGAAATGCGACAACACACCGCATTGTTCTTGATCCTGTTTACAGGGGGCATTTACTATATTACCGAAAAACAACAAAAATTCACTTTAGATTACTGAATTGACAACATATCCAGCTCGCGAAAATTGGCAGAACATATTTTACAACAAACTTATTTCGTATCGACTGGCGCGTATGGACTACAACACGTTCACAACTAAGAAGAATACAAGCATTTCGAACCCTCGAAAAAGTTTGTCAAAAGTTTTGTTTTGGTACTTGAGACGAACTCCATTTACGTCATTACGTGCGTCAATGATCAAATTTAAGGGGAGACCTAAATTAGACCAACAGCAACATATCCAGCTCGCGAAAAGGCAGAACATAATCACAACAAACTTATTTCGTATCGACTGGCGCGTTAGGACTACAAAACAAGAAGGACAATACAAACATTAAACTAAGAACAATACAAAAATTTGGGACCCTCGAAAAAGTTTGTCAAAAGTTTTGTTTTGGTACTCGAGACGAACTCCATTGACGTCACTACGTGCGTCAATGACCAAAGGTGAGACCTAAATTAGACCAACTGTACAAACACAAAGAGACTTGAATGCAATCGCTGTACAGATACCTCCCCGTGGTGTGTTTACACGCTGCGATAAGCGTACTGCTCATTAGCAGGTAAATATCTTGAAAGTCGACGTTAAGAAAAGCTGAGTGGATATTGGTTTAGCAGTTTGAAAGACTGTGTAGGCTCCAATCAAGAAGGTTACGCACGAAACAGCAGGCTATATACAAACACTGCCACTATTCTGTTGTTTACAACTGATCATCACAGGCTGGTTTAAAAGGTTAGAACCGTTTCCGGTTGACGTTATTATTATCACGTGACTTCATATGTGTACTTGTCGGATCATTTAATAACCAGATATTGTGAAATTGTTTCCGCAAAGTTGTGTTGTTGTTGTTGAGAAATCAAGAATCACACGTGTATCAAGAATCAGTGGTTTTAGACAGGTACCGGTAATACTGCGCATGGTAATAGGGAACGTGAGTGGTATTATTATTGTCGGTTTCACTTTAGAAATCGGTATAAAAACCAACGGTAGTTGGAATTTATTTCATAATGTGCACGGTCGCTTGAGGCTGTCAGATATTCAGAAAGATCGTTTAACAATCTGGTGAGTTCTAGCTGCAATATTAGTGATGGGAATGCTGGAAGTCATGGAGGATGCAGACAAGATGATATTCTGTGAGGTGTGTGATGCTGAGACTGAAGAGGCAACTGCAAGATGTTTCGATTGTAATCACTATCTATGCGTGATCTGTAAGACCATTCACTTCAGCATCAGAGAAACACGTCATCATTACATCGTTAACTTACGAGAACTGAGAAAGATGAAGACTAGCCGAGAGGCTCTGGCTAGTGTCGGTACTAAATCTTGTGACGAGAGTAACGAGAAGCCTCTAGACGAGACACCCTCCGATGAGCACTGCGCCAGCAATGATCCAGCGGGTGCGTTTATTGCCTCGGAGTGGTGCATTGATATCAGCAAAAGGCGTGAAGACATGGTGTCCCTACTTCAAGACACAAATCAAGCCGTAGCCAAATTGGATACTGTTTTGAACCAGAACGCAGAGCTATCCCGCAGCATAGAGACGGCCGCGATGACGGCCCAAGAGAAGGTTGATCAAGCAGCCGATAGAGCCATGGTTGCCGCACAGGCAAGGATCTTCCAGACAAGAGACGAGCACAGAGAGGCGATAAAGATTCTCGAGGCAGAGCGGGAAAAAATACTTTCTGATCAGCGGGATACCTTACAGAACACGCTTACGAAGACAAGCAGTATAACCAATAAAATCGAAGATGACGGTGCCTGTCACGAGGTGCTGCAGGGCTATCGAGTTTTAACCGATGCTATGAAACATGTCCGTGCTGGTGCGTATGATGAATATAACGAACTGGATAAATTTGAATTTACTCCCAACTATTTAAACAGTGGAAGCACCCAGCCACTGGGGCGTATTCAAGGGGCGTGGGTACTGCAGAGAGAGCTGACGGAACACGGAGTACGTGAACCACGGCGGATCAAAGCGGTAGCTGTTGGGAACTGTGGTGAGATTGCGGTTATTGAACGGCCGGGACAAACCGCTCATGTCTTAACACGGGATGGTAAACGTCGGCTAACGTTTACCGCTACGGTCGAGTCACTCAATAGCGGATCGCGGGCTGACATTGAAACTATTAACGGCGCCGTACAAGCGGTCGCGTTCACCAAAACTGGTCACGTTATCATCTGCGACTGCTCCGTGTTTGTCAAAATATTCAGCCGGCAGAGAGGGAGATACCTGGGCGCATTTATGACCACAACACCGACCGATCTATGCCGAGTACCTGTGTCGTTGAACTGCCTGGCGGTAGATGATAACGGCCGGATATACGTCGGCGATTACGGCCGCCGCTGCGTGACTGTTCACGACCCATCTGGAGTACGTCTGAGACTGATAGAGTGCACGCGGCCTATGCAGTTAGCTGTCGGTAGCGACCATCTAGTCGTAGTCCCTTCCGACCAACTAGACTCAATCAAGATACTAGACAAAGCTGGTGTCACCAGGGCAGCTCTCAACATTCCAGAAGCCACCAGGCGCACCTGGCTACCTGTGTCGATAGCTGTCTCCGCATCAACGAGTGATTCGATCTTCGTAGTCAACGGACATGAGGACGGACAGAGGGAGATTCACGAATGGGACTTGAAAGGAGACTATCAAGGCTGTGCTCTAACCGACAGCGAGGTATCACCACGGCCTGTCAGCATTGCATTCATACGTACGACTCGGGAGAAACACGAACTGCTTGTAGCGGGCGATAACTCCATCAAGATCTTTCGTAAAATTTGAACAGTTTAGACTTGTTACAACTCACAAACAACGAATCACACAAAAAACGAATAGCATTGTACAAAATGTATATAGCCGCTGCGCATTGGTGCGTTGTACATGTGTTTACAGTACTTACAGTACTATCTGGTTGAACTTTGAACTCGGCAGTGAAGTCTGCCTCTGCGTTCGGTTAGTCAGTTTGTACTAGTTCAAAGGACTGCCCCACAATATGCTTCCATTTGATAGATAATAATGATGTTGGGAAACCAACTCCATGTTTGAATTTATAATTCCGTTCGAAATGTTTGGACACAAGAATGAACAAAAAGGAAAGTAAGAAATATAGCTTCTAAACGGGAAATCCTTTTTGTCAATATTTTATTAAAACAATATTGATATACTTCAAGTAAAATTTATACTCGGTAAAACATTATGAATTACAATCCTTACTTAAAACAAAATTTTAAAAACATACTTGAACTCAGTATTTTATGAACTTTGGTAACAATTTGGTGAAAATGCCATGTGTGGTTCCATTGACCACTAAGCACTACGATCCAATGATTGGCAGCAGGAACACAAAAATGTATCTTAAAGCGTCCTAAATTGAATTTGTGTCCCCTAATAACGAATATTAATTTTTTTCGCCTGTTTGGCTGTGCATAAATTGTAAAACAATTTACTAAAAAGGTTTAAATATCCAGTTTGTATAGACACTGTAGCTGTACTGAATAAAGGACTATAACTCGTTATTGAATAGAAGTCAGAATTGTAAAATAATTGTAGAATTGCATATTGATAAGATGAAGGCAGATTTGAAAGTTCTCATAAATTCATATTTTCTATAGATGTTATTGAAAAGTCACCCGAGATTATTGTATTGTTTTGGCAAAAGGGACACGGTTTTGCACTGTAGCACCCCTTTAATCTGTAACAGACCAGGTCAGAGAGTCAAGTTGTTTGAAGTGTCACTGCCCCAATATGTGCACGCTGGGCCACCCCCTGAATCCTTTCACAATTGGTGACAAGTTTATCACTTAATCCATCACTTATGGCACAGTTAATTCAAAAACAAGTTCTAATTCATTCCTTTTCCATAAAGATCCAACAATTGTCAACTGAATAACAGTTTTTGTCCCTCCAGAGAATAATTCATTGAAAGTTGCTGTATCTAAAATAATCACAATCTATATTATGCATACGTGTATAATATTTCGTGTGTCATACTTGACTATTACGCAAACAAGTGCATCATCATTTGATGTTGATGCACTGAAAAAAAGGAAATTGCATAATTTTAGGCAATTTCCTTTTCCTTTTTTCTTCAGTGCAGAATTATATTTGTTGAACCTGATGGATCATTTTAGGGTGTGGGAGCGACTAGTACTTTCACTACCAATATATTTTGACAAGGCGATTGAGAACCATATTTTATACAGTGCGTGCACTGTAAAAACTAAATTCTTTCAGAAAGATAGTATGGGAGCAGCTTTTATGACCACTTTCAGTTCATCGAGTAAACATTAGTGCCAGATGTGATATGTGCATGCCAAGTAAACTCGACAATCATTCTAGGAGAAGGGAAGCATGCTGTCGAGTCTACTTGACAATGGATTTGGGACAAGGGAAGCATGCTGTACAGTCTACTCGACAAAGTGAGTTGTCAAGTACGTAAAGGGTTAATCAAGGGTGTAGATTTTTAGGAAGCACACACACACCATGCAAACACACACACACACAGCTTTGTATACGCCGGCAAACGTGGACGTCCCATTGTTCCTCTCTTGTTTCTACTCTAATAAATTTCCTGAGCTCCCGTTGCTTTTGTACGGGGTTTGTAATCGTGGACCTTCTGTCAATCGTGGACCCATTGTTTACTTTCCAATTCTTTTGTTTGACGTCCACGATTGCCCGTATATACAAACTTACACAGACACACACACACACACACAGCTTTGCTTTGATATCACTCTGTGGACATTGCTTTGTTCTTGTGTACTTAAGAAGTTGGTCCAAGAACAATAATTGTTCTAGGAATTTCTTTAAATTGACATCTAATAGTTATTTTCCAATTCCCTTCTTTCTAAATACCTTCTCTGATTTTGAAATAATCAAGTTTGAACATTTTGAAAACCCCTCTGTGGATCGGGTGAAAAGAAAGTCAAAATATGCCCACAGCGCATATGGCCACTCGTACACTCATGCATGCACGTATGCATGCACGCACACACATGCTTGTGCGCACACACACGTGTGCACACCCCTACACATACACACACACTCGCTATCACACAGACCGACTTATGGGGTAAAACATTGTTCTACCTAATGTAGACACTATAACTATTTCTTTTCCCTAGTTCCTTCTTTAGAAATTTCCTTCTGGGGTACCAATATTTGTAAAGCCGGCTTGTGGGGTACCATTATACTCTTTGTATTACCCTTGAACTAGTACCCCATAACGCGGTACGTGTAAAAACACGCACACACACTATATAATAACTGATAGCTATATATTATGGTAGTTACAGGATGCCAGCCTGTGTTACGTCATATCTTTGTTGCTCATCATATAGGCTAATTCTTCCTTCTCAACATCCATAGGTTCAAAATCTGTCAAAGCACAGGAATAACAAGTTACTCATATGACTCACATGCATTCTGTAAAGGTCATGAAGCTAGGGTCATGGTTCGTTATATATCATGTCCGAATCCAGATGTTAGACTTCATCTTGAGGTATAACTTATCATTTAGAGGTTTGCCCTTGTTAGGCCAAATAAAAAAACAAAGTTGTTAAACGTCCTTTATTTTATGAAGTTCGAGTAGGGAGGGAGGTTTGTTTGTTTTTTATTTTTTTATTTTCTATTGAGTTTTGTTGACATGTAAAAATATGAAATAAAGACTACGTTTTTCTCAAAATGGTTGTATTTCTTCATTCTAACTCACAGGGGATAAATCACAGGTTATTGGCATGATTGGCAAGCCCGTGTGATGCGTGGATAGTTCAGGCTGGCAGTTTGACAATTATTTATTATTAACCAGATTTCTGCTACGCTTTGGCACTTGCTTTGCTTTACAAGTGTTGCATTGAGGGTAGTGCTCTGCTCTTTCCTCCAAGTTCCCCTCGGTACCACAGTGGATGCATAGCATTTCATAGCCAGCAGAGTAGTACGCTCTTTGTATGAGGATTGCAGAATGGGCGATGATCCCCGAGCACTAAAAACGCTCAGCCCAGGGCGCACTGCGCATGCGCTGCTTAGCAGCCCAAACTTTGAATGTAAAAAGATCATTTTTATGATTTTGTTCAAAATAAAAAATATTAAAAAATTTATGTCGGGCGTGTTTCGTAGGGTCGGGCAGGGACGCTTAACAACTTTTTAGTTTTATCTGGCCTTGTTAGCTTTAAAATGATACAAAGCATAAAACTTATTATTGCTGTCGGAATAATGCTGTTGTCAGGCAATTCATTTTGACAAGAAAATGCTATCGTTCCACATATAATTTTTTAACAATAGCAGACCCTAAAAAGGTTTGACCGTACATTTTGAAGGTCAATATTTTAATCAATAACTTAGTGCCACTTTCAGTGTAACTTACTTTGAAGATCCGGGTTCTTTTTATTCTGAAATTCAATTGTCAAGAACCCAGAGGAGTTTGAGCCACCTGGCAACAACAACAACAACAACAACAACAAAAGAGAAAACATTATTTGAATGGAACCAATTATTGGGATAAGCATTGTATATGTACATGTATTAACTAAACGTATATATCGTCAGCCTCATTCCATAATTCACTTTTTTGCCATGTTGATTTTTTTTGCCTAAGTCACGTGTAACAACTATTTAACCACACTGCTGACTATCCATGTTCATTGTATCTTAATTGTCATATTAACATGTACCATTTTGCAGAAAATAGTGAATAAATAAGTTTCCAGTCCGTTTTGAAACAGTTTTTTCTTGTTATTTCAAAAGTAGCTAAAATGAGTTAGGCAATTATGGAATGAGGCTGACAATATGTAGCTTAACCACTTGGCAGCTGCGCAGAGATTATAACCTGTACACTCCTGTGCTGAGCTTTTGAAAATTCAAGTGAATTTCAGCTAGTCATCCCACGTATATGTGGGATGAGCACAGCGCTGTACACCATTCATCCCACGTATACGTGGGATCAGCGTTCAAGTGGTTAATATGTGAAATCTTGCTATCTTGTCTTGTTAACACTAGTTCTGCTATACACTGAAAGAGGTCATCACTTTGACATGATTCTCAGTATTACCTTAAGACTGTTACTGATATATAGCTACAGCGATCACCACATCAACATTATTCTCAGTACAGTCTTTGTTGAAGACTTACACATCACATGTCACATGACTATAATCACTTTGTCGTGATTTTCAGGACAGTCATTGCTAGAGATTCAATGCTGATACTATTACCACGTAACTGAGTAATATTTAGTAATGCACATATGCACATAGCTGTATTGTGTTAAGTTTTCTGCAATTATCTGTCACTATAAGCACACACATATAACTTGCCAAGTACATTGTATACCTGTACACACTACGTGGATATGTTTTCATGAGGAATAAAATAAACTAACAACACATGTCAACTATCTAATGAGTTACAGAGTTATTTGCCCTACAGTTCAGCAGTGTAAGCTTATCACATTTCAAAGTGTAGTTTCTGTTTCTGTTTAAGATAATTTATCACATGTTTCCATGAAATACATGTATGTACATGTACACTGTATGTCAATTGTCAACCCCACATTTGTTCCTAAATAATGACAATATTCATACCTCTTCCTTTACTTTGTTTTGTATCCTGTAGTTCTCGTTCTGTTTGTACCCAGGCTGAAAGAAAGTTGTTAAATTAAAAGTGTGTTAATACACATACTGTACGTACATACATACACATAAACTACATATAAATACACATAAATACATGTTCATAAATATATACATATGTACACATACACATACACACGCACACCCACACACATATATACTGTACACATATACATATATATGTATATAATACACACTGTACACATACGCATACGCATAGCATGATGAGAAGATGTGGGTCTTGAAACCTCTAAGAGTTCCCTTTAATAAATTATGTACAACCCATGAGGCCAAGCATGGAGAGAAGGGCCAACATGATTGACACTTGGTTCAAACGAGATTAAAGGTGACAAAGGGAGACTAATGCCACATGCCCACATGACACCATGCTCACATCTGCTCTAGTATAACACATGACTCATGATAATTACTGTATGGAAAACAGTGGTGTAGTTTACATGGTACGCAGGTATACGTTGGTGTACGTGTGTGTACGTGTGTGCACGAGGCAGGGAGGAAATTCTGACGGCGTATACCCACTACAAAAAACGAAACTACATCACTGATGGAAAACTACACGTCGGTTTTAGGATAAGTACTGGTAATCATTACTCATAGCTAGCACTTCCTAAAATGTTGTTACAGAGGACGGATTAAAGGAAACATCAAATGCGGAACAACAACTCAGGAAACTCAGCAGGAAATTCAGTCCTTCTGATTTAAGGTGTGCGATCGTTCGCCTAAAAGCTTCCTGAGGAGTGCGAATAATTGCACGCCTGTATCACTCTGTACCGCACACCCCGGCATACATATACACTTGAATTATACTCCATCATTTGTGAACAAAGTACGTCGGTGAATAGAAAAACAATTCAAACATTATATCGTTTATAGTTTTTCCAAGTTCCAGCGAAACAGCTGGGCAGCGCAGCGCACAAACACAATGTTGATTACGAATACATGTAGTAGCTCTGGTTCAGCACATGAAGAGAATTTCGTACTAATGTACGTGTACATGTACATTATTTTAAACTACTTGGAGCAAGCACACGCTACTACTAGATTGGCACGTAGAAAGTACTGTACATGTATATCTATACTACTAATCAAATACGTCACCATCAGTGCGCGCAGTACTCGCACACGCGTGCACACGGGCGACCGACCATCGCGCGGAGTTTACGCACATGCGCGCACACCGTCGAATGACCATTGTGTGCGAAACAATCCGATCAACAGGTATTTAACCCGCAAGCGCGGGCGACGGGTATACTAGTATGTACAAATATTGGTGAATACGCATGTGTGTAGTGTAAAAGCTGTCATGCCTGCAGTATAAAAGCAAGCGGACGTCTTGTTTCAAGAGTGTAGGGTCATCAGTATTAAGAGTATCAGAGGGCTATCGGTATTGCACACTTGTTAAAACTGGGTCAAAGTATTGTCACTGGTCAATCACAATGCCTCTCACAAAACACAAACACGGCCGTAGGTTTTACAATTGACAGGTATGTTTAGCCTTACAAAACTTCGCTCGAGTCGAGCTAGTTGTTGATTGCAATACTTTTAAGGAGTGGGATGGTCGACATAGGGTACAGCGAGATGACGACAGCGGGAAGAACATGGTCGTCAAAGTAAGTAGAGTTTTGTGGGCTGATTATCTTAATGTTTTACTGCGGTACGAATGCATTTAGTCTCATCATAATGATTAAGTTTGTTTTGCACTCCTGATAATTAGGAAGTTCTGTTGGTGTTAGAAAGGAAAGTAATTTTAAATGTTCTAGCTGCCAGTGCTGTTGTGAGATTTAGGGGGCCTACCGGTACTTTGCATTTAACCATTAGGCCTTACCTACCTCCAGTAATTTATGAAACGACATTAGAGCCAATTTTACCTTAATATTTTACTCACTACTACCTGTAGTCTACTTTCAATTTGAACCGAGGTATAATTGATTTCATGATTGTTTGTTTGAGGTAATCATTGATTTTCATAGATATTAATGATTATACATCTCACTTTAATTAATGAAAATCACACGCCTAGACAAATCTACAAGTGTCTTTTTCCACACACCTTGAGCAGAAAATTAGGCAGGAAATTACAGCTAAAGTAAAGGTATAGCATATAAATCTTTAAAAAGTTTTTTATTTTTGTAAGTGAGCAAAAACATGTTGAATCCAATCAGTTGTTAGTATTTTGGAAAAACAAAACAAAAAAACACGCCTTCATAATTACTTCATGCTTGCTCCCATCTTGTTTGTAATGTGCGCGAGATTTTACGAGACATATATGAGGTGCCCCTCTACATGGCATTATCTGGCCGCAGAATCCACGCTACTTGCATGTGCAGCAGCTGGTGCAAATCAAGCCATCATGCCGGCTTACGGGTGCCTAAATATTAATATTAAGCAAATTTCTGCTGAAAGCAAACATTTTTTCACCATTCCGAATGCCAAAAAGTACACAGAAATAAGAAAGATTGCGGGAAAGTGGCTTAATGACATTGGTACTGGTCACACAATCAACAAAATTACGTTTGGGCGGCACAAAGTTGTTCGTGAAGATCATTTCGAGCATTTACTCTCTCTTCAATGACTTTAGTTCGGTATCTTCACAGTCTGAATAAATGATTATTGGTGGCGCACGCGCGTCACTTTCAATATCAAAATCTCCATTAATCAGAGATCAGTCAGGTTTTTTTCTCTTAAAATGAGAATAGATTAGAAATTACAGGTATCTATATGTAAATAGGTGTCCACAATCGTATTTTAAAACTTTAATATCTGCATTTACTTTCTCTTTAAGCAAGATTTTAAGGAGAAAATCAAGCAAGATTTTAGGTTAATAGTATAAAATTTACTAATTGTTTGTGTAAATCTTAGACATGTTAGGTTTACAACGATGAAAACAGATTATGATTTCTTACCATCGTTGAGCATTCTGACTTTCTCTAAATGATTTGGAGTGAAGTGTTCTGCAGGGACACCACTTTGGCTATGACTATGAGGCCATCGGTTGCCAGTTGTCGTGTTTGGGCTGTGAAAGACTGGCTTGGGGGAGTTACGGGAACTACAACAACAAAGATAACAATAACATTGTTGATAATTCATTCTAGAGAGGTGGAGTGACAGAACGGTAGTTTCTTGGCTTGTTCCAGAGTTTAGGTGCATAAACATTAAACGCCCTATCACCATATAATTTAGAAGATTTTTTCCCCATGAATCCTGTTAGAGAAAGGCTTCAATCTCACTTCAATGCTCCCTCATGTATTATGTACTGAATGATCAATAGTAATAAGCTCAGACAAGTAGCAATGAGCTGAACTACCTAAATGGACAATTTTAAATATAATACGAAAGATTTTAAATCAAATCAACTTGTTTGTTACCATCCAATTACGGATCTCATCTAAACATGCCTCTATAAGATGAACAACAGTGGGATCAGCTTGGGGCTCGCTAGTGCTGTACATTTAGGAGTCATCAGTGTAAATTATTTAATTTATGCCGTGACGTGTGACGATATCTTCAATTGAAGTAATGTACAGTGCAAACAAGATTGGGCCAAGAACAGAGCCCCTGAAGTAGAGAACTCCCTCCAAAGATGCTCACATCCATCAATTCAAAAGATTTAAATTGACCACAATTTTGTTCCTCCCAGTTTGAAGGTTGGATTTCAGAATCAGTGTCATACCGCTGCCCTTGCGATGGTGGCGGGTGCAAGAAGTGTAGTATAGCCAGAAAAAGATAATGGAATACTCGCTTCGACTAGAGCTCAATTTTTCTCCGTGATCCAGGATTCACTAGTCATAAATACATCATGAAATACAAATGAAAGGTAAATACCCCACAACTCCTTATTTGGTGACTAGTGTGGTATTCTTGTAATTAATATCCGCTCAAGTTGTCAAATACCCCGCAACTCCTTATTTGGAGACTGGGACGTGGTTGCGGGGTATTGTGCAATTAGTCCTTAATATCATTGTGAAGTGAATTCTGGGTACCAGGATTTTATTTTTAAGGGACGTGGTTGCGGGGTATTCTGCAATTACTAAATTAGTCCTTTTTTGTTATTAATCAAGTTGAACACTTCTTCCTAAACTGATTTCTAAGTTTAGATTTTTTGTTTCAGTCTTTTGCCTGAGATGGGATTAAAAAGGATTTGTTACTGAGTGATAATTTACTAAAAATAAAGCTGATAATATCATTATAATTATGTAACAAGTATGGTACCTCATTCCGTTTCCAACAACTTCGGTTCTGCCTCTGGTTTGCTTCGAATCTGCAACTTGTGCAAGCGGATCGAGTTGTGTAGTGGTCAGAACTGCGATAAAATATTAATAAACTGTTCTAATAATAAGTAAAAACAACAAAAAATACCACTCATTTACTACATATGTAAGCAATATTACATCTGTTTCTTATAATAATAATTACTGTTATTTGACTGCAAATTTACCACTTCTGTTGTAGATGTTAAACTTGCTGGGGCCTTGGTTCACTTTGTACATGTTGACGGTGTGTGCTTAATGACACAACCTACATATTACTAGTATACGATTAATACGAAATACGCGAATTGTGCATTAATTTTTTTTAAACCTAAATTTAGACTGGCGTCTATCATTAGCTGTTATTCAAAACACACCATGTACGGGTAGGTACCAACCTAGTACAAGGTAGAATTACCGTTCATGAAAATTATTTCTGCAAAGCTTCAGATGTATATTTCGTGCCTATGGTATAGTGCAGCATAAAGCTAAACCCTATACATCTTGCGTTATCAAAACGTCTAACGTGATCGTGAGAGCGCGGTGCGGTGCCGGTACGGTACCGTACCACTGATCCCCCCCAAAAAAAAACGGTACGTACGTACGGTACCCACGGACGTATATAAATAATATACGTCCGTGACGGTACCGTCAATGTGTATTCTTTACCGGTACCACCGCGATGCGCGAGGGCTGATGAATTGGGGGCCGAGGAAAGGCGGGAGGGAGGAGGAGAGGAGAGAATGAAAACAATATACTTGTTTAAACAAAATCTTGTAAATAATATCTAAATTAATTGATAATGAATAATGATAATTAACATATTTCTTTTATATAATACAATTTAATGCTAGTTACGTCATGGCACTGCTGGTGTAGTGGTATCATGCAAGATTCCCATTCTTGCGACCCGGGTTCGATTCCCGGGCAGTGCACAGTAATTTTTTCGTTTGTTTATTTTTAGTTTTTGATTTACCATTTCCTTTAGGATTTTGTTAACTGTTTTAACAAACTTACTCAGTCGATTTAAAGGCCGTCTGTACTTCTGGTAAGATGCAAAAAAACTAAATCTCAGAAAATTTACATTAAACTTACAGGGTTTGGAGATAATGATGGTAGAAAGCTTCCCTTAAAATATTACTTGCTGAGGTGTTGTAGTTTTTGAGAAATGAGTAAAACAATTACACGAAAATAATTTTCGTCTCATGAGACAACAATTATTGTACACGGACTTACACTAATTTCCTGAATGTAATTTCACGTTTTTCTGACAGACACCCTTTAACAAACCGAGTCTAATATTTAGCTAGACACGGTTTTCGGTGATTTCAAATTAGTAAAACCATTATTATATTTCGCAAACCTAGAGCTTAATTTTATAAATTAGATGGGAAATCATGACATTGTAGACATACCATGGACTCAGTCATGTCTATGTTTGGTTTGAATATGGGGAATGACCCAAATGCCATTTCAAGTCTCATTTTACTTTTGATATCTATCCATCACTCTTTTTATTATCTTTTAGTCTCCCGCAAAAAAAGCACACTCCCCTAGGTTGAAATTCTCAGAAATCTTGCACAAACCATTCGGTGTAGCCAATTCTACAGGATCGGTAGATACAACAATCACATGACCATGCACTGAACCCATCATCTCCCGCCCCCCACTCCCCCCGACCCCCCACTCCCCCCCCCACGACCTCCCACTCCCCCCCCCCCCACGACCTCCCACTCCCCCCGACCCCACACCCCACCCCACTTCCCCCCTATTCCTCCCTACTCCCCCCG
>JAVCKS010002873.1:0-19222 GCA_032273685.1 Pteraster tesselatus | reverse complement strand
CTCTTTATGACGTATATAGTGCTGCGTCAGGAGCTCGATTAAACATTGAGAAATCCAGGGGTCTGTGGGTCGGAAACCGGATAGACAGAACAGATCAGCCCCTAAATTTTATTTGGAATAATGACGGTTTAAAGAGAAACTCCTGTCTGGCTTTAAAAATTCATAATATGATAAGAAATAATGTTAAAATGGTAACTAATTTGTCCAACAATTTATTAGGCTTTGACAATAATATAAAAAATAATTTTTGAAAAGCGAACTTGCCGCCATGCGCGCCGCCATTTTGGCCTGGAATTGTACACATCCGGGCATTTTCTGACGTGGTGTCTATTTAATGTAGCTTTTGTAACTCTCAACTTAAAAAAAAAAGAACACACCACTATATGTTTTATCTTAATGCTTAATTGACTCTGTAACCGTTTGTTGCTGTTACTTGTTATGTCACGTGTTTTGGATAATAAACGATCCGTTTGAAAAGTCAAAAAAAAAAGTCTTTCTTTCCTTTTTTGTTTGTTTTTTGAGGGGGGCTTCAAGGCCCCAAAGCCCCCCCTGTACACGCTAGTGATAACGTTTCTCGTACAAAACCGGCGGAGAATTGGCCCTAACAAACCGCCAAACCACAGGTCTATGAGCCATTGAGTTCTACGAGTTTATTGACCCAAACACGGGTAAACATGAAAATAAACTCTGCAGGTTATTTTCCAAAGTTGCGATCAGGAAATTATTATGTATTAATTTTGATAGTTTTGTTCTGTTGGCTGGGGTAAGAATTTAGAATTCAATTAACCTCGCCGTTTCGTTCCGTTTTGTCGAACACAGATTACTAGCCGAGTCTTGCAATGGTTACCGCCATTGTTTTTTTAGGTAAATCTTCCGATTCCTTTCACGGCCCGGCCGCAATGACTTTATACATGTATTTAGTTTGCCTTGGTAGTGTACTGTTGGGCAAGTTTACGTATCGTAGTTTACACACAGCAATATTTTTTTGCTGTGTCCCAGTTGTTTACACACTAGTACAGGTAATGTACAGTTGTACAAATTGCAACCGTTTTCAAACCTGTGTCATTCTGCTCTAACATACTAAAAACTGACCAAAATATACTTAGTGGAAGATAGGTAAATATGGCAATATTCAAAATGGCCGCCATCGGCCATGTTGGAAATCAACTGTTCAATTGTTTGGCTTACAATGTTGTGCAGTATATTCTTTCTGGGTATTTTCGGGTCGTGAAATTCATATTTGATGTCATTTTTATGATTTGACCTATAGTTCACCTTCAAATCCAAGATGGCCGCCATTTTCAGCTCGAAATCAAAACTTATTGTGAAAACATAATACGCGTAGGCCTAATTGAGTCGTATTTTGTTGTGAGATTAATAAATGAATGTTTAAACTCGTTCAGGATAACATAGAATCATCATAGTTCACACCATGCATGTAAGCTGTGTAATGAAACATTATCGAAAGAGCCAACAGTCACCTTAGGAGCCAAAGGTTGCGCATGAATCCTGAAAGCGAGCGAACAGCGTCAGAGTGATGTTACAACAAATCCAGGAGACATTGTGCACGTTGAGTGCGGACAACAACACATAAACCCCAAAGTTATTCAACAGTACAACAGAAAACGAGCTGGTGCTTAGCTCGAGCAAGACTCATGGTGTATACTTAGGTCAACTGAAACATTGTTCAACTACAAATATGACTGTCTATTTTGTGGTTGCTCAGATCCTTATGAAGGACGAAGACTCGAATTCAAGCTGATTCCAGTCAGGTCCATGAATTTCTGATGAATAGGTTGATACAGTTCGGCCACGTGCATTATTTGCACACCACCAGCTGCAAATTTTTTAGTACGACTAAGACAAGATGGCTCACACAGTGTCATTTTTCATCAGCATTGATTAAAAATAAACTTACAAAAGCACCAAGATGCATGTGGACAAACTGATCGCATGTTAATGTTATAACTGTATTAAATGAAAACTTGATATTTCAAAAGTAAAATGTAAGCATTCTTCGATCTTAAAAACATACTACACTACATGTAATACAGGAAATTGAGACCATCATCAGTACACTTAATGGGTGTTCATAGCTAAACAAAAAAACGACTAGTAACGAGGATTGTTTAACTTCAGGCAATTGAGAGTCTGGAGACAAGTCTGTCGAAGCAATGTCCCTTTTCTAAAAACAGTCTAAATCTAAGTTGTAGTGTCACAATATGATAGGAAATACCAGGATACCAGACTAGTCGTAAAATGGCGAATGGACGGGTATTCTGGAGTCCTAGCACAAAATCATTATCATTGTTGGGAAACCACTGGAAAAGTTAATCAGATTGCCTGAAGTTGAAGTTCCATCAGGAAATTCTCTGCGAGTGCAACGCGACAGCTAGTACATGTACACAGCACAGACTCCAAGCCAAGACCACCCAATTTACACTCAGCACTTTTTGATCATTATTTTATATATTTAAGTAATTTTATTCTTGCAACATAAACCATAATGCAAACGAAATGAATTCCAACAACATTCAAATTAAAAGAGGCAGATAAATGAAATAGTTTATCAATATTTGCACGAGAAACATGTATGGATGTGAATACATTAAAAAAAGGTCAAACACGTAACTTATCAGAACAGAAATAAGCCTATTATGTCCCTGAAGGTTCCATGAATTCAAAATATAGCAAAATGTGGTTATGCATTTATATTGTTCAGAGCCATATAGTTTTCAAGCGAGTGACAGATGTGTGCAAATATTATAATATGAGTCGTGGAGCACCAGAAACGTGGAGCATAGAATGTTTATTGTTTTGAGTAGTCCCTGATCAAGACCATATGATGGAAAATTAATACTATATCATTCATTGGTTTTTAAATCAAATAATTGTGCCCTGGCTCGTTCAAGTTTTATCTGTCTAAAATGTGATTTTAAGTTATAACAAGCACTCAAAAAACCACAAGAATTGTTTAAAGTGTCCGGACGAAATTTTACTAAAATAGGCCTACAGTTCAGACAGTTAAACAGTTCAAGGGCCTTTTCTAAAAGAAAATAGAGATTGTATAGATCATGAGGATTTAGAAGCTGTTTTACAATTTGAAATGGAATTTGAAAATTACTGTCCTTGGACAGTAATTTTAAAATATGGCCTCATCATGCTATGAGAAACCCATGGAGAAACTAAAGGTCAATATTAATTCGCTGATAATGGTAACATAAAATAGACCTATAGTTAGTTTAGATAACCACAGGCTGCACGGAAATAGGACACACAAAGCACAGCAAGATGAGTCAGATGATGGGAGATATTGGCACAAACTCCAGCAACAGCGTTAGATTGGTTTCTCATTCATATCAGAGTATTTATATGATAATCCAGCATGTTAATCCAGCATTGAAAAGGCGGTGCGAGACGGTTGTAAGGGAGACAGTTGTATAGGGCGACGGTTGAAGGGCGACATGTAACGGTTAAAATAGGCGACGCGCGACGGTAAAGTGTCAGATAATATAGAATTCCATAACTTCGACTGTCTGGTTTATTTACATTATTTTGTCAGTGTCCCACTTACCCCATTTCGCTGTCCCAGTTACCCCATCCATTCAGATAAATGGGGCATATTCATGTCATCATATTTTTCTTTATAACCAAATAACTGTGTGTGTTATGACCCTGATATGATTAGTATATAATCTGGGGATATGAACGATCATAATAAAATTTACAGTTCATGAAATACAGTTATCTTTACACAGTATCCCAAAATGTGCTTAAGTGTCCCACTTACCCCATTTTACCCTACGTATATTCATACATGGGCCCACACAATGTTAACAATTATGACCACACTACGGCCTAACACACAGTCCCGAGAGCTAGCTATAGGCACATGACACCTACGTATATCATACAACTACAATGCTTCGTGTATACAACGCATTATCGTTACTTCGCTAAAACTTCGTCCGAACACTAACATTTTACACCAACAAATCTTCCTTTTCATCTAACAATATGTTTCAACCCTACCGTACCAAATTAATCCACACACAAACGCTGTTAAACTAGTATTAACACCGAATTCCAATAATGTCTAACAAAATCTAGGTTAAAAGTAGCGGTAGGAACTCTTGTAGTTGGTGCAATTAGGCACGAATGGTTATTTTACTCAAGACATTTAATAAAACGCTATACGCCAACTGTGAGCCGCAATGCATACGTGAATGAAGTAGGGAAAATTAACATGTCCCACCTAACACTCTCAATCGTTCTTTTACACAAACGAAGCTGCTTAAATTGACTATGAAAAATATAACTTCTTCTTGTATTATGACTAACATATAGAGTTTTATAAATGTATTTACAAAATAATAACAAAAGAATAGGATATCGATGAAGAAAGACGTTTAATATTGCCTTCAATGTCTCAGTACGCCTCGTTGGCAAAGGAAATTTGCAGCAGTTATAATAGTGATGTCATACATTTATAATGAAACTACATCCCATCTCCCTTCCCACGGCCATCCCCTTTTCCCCTGGGAGTGATATTAATTCATTAAGAAAAATATAATGAAAATAAAAATGTAGTTGCTTCGCTGCAATCCCCCCAACGACATCGCAATATGAGGTGATTCTATAGGCTTATGGATGGCTGGTCTCTGGCTTAGTCACACACTAATTTATACAATGTAATAGTGCAGCATAGTATACCTCACAGCTATTGTCGTCGAGTAACGTCGCAGCCTGGTGGATAATGTGTACGTGTCCTGGGTTCGATTCCTCGTGTATCTTTTATATATTTCATAATAAAATAAGCCAAAAAACGCATATATTAAAGGTTTTGTTTAGGGAAAGAAAGTCATGTGACTCCTATAATATAATAAGCCAGAGACCAGCCAATGACAAGGCTGGAAATATTCTATTCGATATCGTTTGAGGACTACAATTCGCGGCCCAGCTCAAGAACATAATACAGAAGGGTGCAATTACAACCGGTGTGGCTGTTTCATCAGTCCGGCGTGTTAAGAGAGCAGAATGGCAAAATATGGTCTTGCAACGTCACGCGCACAACCCGCTTAAATAAACCCCACAAATACGAACAGCAGCAGCAACAACGACGGCAGCAACTAAACATTGCTTCTAGCTTGGAGCGCTACTGCAGCATTGATACATCGATCAGGCTGCGTAACGTCGAGTTATGAAGAATGCGCACACACATACATGTACAATCAAGTTTAATAGTGCATCAATACAAAATATAATAATACGCAGTCTAATATTTAACGCACAATGTCTGGGACTTGGCAACTTCCTTCTGGTATAGGCCCATGCTAAATCAGAGAGATAGTAACTTACTTTATGTTTGTCAAATGGCGGCCGACAAAGCAAGCTAAACACATGTTAAAACATGTAAAATCCCGAAAAACTACAAAATATATATTAAAAACATCTCTTTAAATGGGCAGAAAATAAAAGATTTAAATACATGTAACTGCTTTAAAAGCAGAAGCGCTAAATAGTATTTAACTCCGTGTTTAACGCTCAAACTGACAATTCTTCTAAAGAGTAGAACACAACCAGTGTTCCAATTGTTAAGAACGGTGCCAGGGATAAGGCATGTAATTATAGACCAATTTCACTAACTTTAATTAGGTATAAACGTTTAGAACGTATCGTCTGTAACAGACTCGTTGATCACCTTAATAACAATAACACCCTTCACGACAACCAAATGGTTTTATAAGTTAGCGTTCTGGCGAGACACAGTTACTACGCCTTACATAATTAGAGCTCGTATTTGGATAAAAAAAGCAACATTTATGTCATTTGTTCTGGACTTCGCAAAAAAGTTTGACAGAGTTCAGCACAGTTTAGTCTGTAACAAACTATAGTTGTATGACGTCGATTCTAAAAACCTGAAAATGGTTAACGAGCTTTCTCTCTGGTAGATTACACAGAGTCGTACTTAATAGGACGTTTTCGCCTTGGTCAGATGTAAAATCAGGTGTACCTTAAGGTACTATTTTAGGACCAGTGCTTTTTCTATATGTTTCATTTAGGATATCACTAAACAAGTTTGATCAAGAATAAGACTTTATGCTGACGACAATGCGAGTAGTCCTGTATATGGAATCTAAATTTCAATATTTAATAAATGCTTTAAAGTTATTATAAGTACCAAACAATTAGAAACGACTATTTTCGAGAAACATTTTAGGCGGCCTTATTTACGAGAATTAAATTAAAGAAACCACTGCATCTCAACCTGAACTCCTCAAAAATAAGAATAAGACAAAATATTATTATGCATACTCCAAAAAGACATAGAGAAGCCATGTTTGATGCTATATTTCGTTCTTTATTCAGAGCATATCAGGAATGAGAAACAGTAACATGCAGTAACAACTATATACCAGAAGGTCTTTTATGATCATTGACTAATAGTCACTGGACGCTACAAACCCACACTTAACACTGGACTTAGGACATCAAACGTGTATCCATCCTAAGACACAGTTTAGCCCTACTACTTTTATTTCATGTATTTATCTTTGTCTACTATACTGTTGTTGTTTAGCATGAGTTACGTTATAGAGTTGTTACTGCATGTTACCATCTCTCATTCCTGATGATGTTTTAGCAATAACGTGGTCTCGGTAAAGGTCTTGAATACAACATAATGGACATAACGCGTCGGTCATAATGGGACGTCGGACATAATTGGCCGTCGAAAATATTGGGCCGTCGGACATATTGGGCCAAAGTACTTGTCGGACATAATAGTACAAACGGACATAATAGTCGATAACACAGGTAGTAAAAAGCGTTCTGCTAGACAGTTCAGGAAAGATTAGGAGTGAAATTATGAAATTGTTAAATTGGTTGGACTTCAATATCGGCGAGAAGAAATTATTTTCGCCATCTATTAAGCTATAAGATTTTAGATAACCTTGTTATTGTCAATTCGTTAATATTTACTCCAGCCATTAGGTTAGGGTGATTGGACCACAATTTGAAACTACACATACCCTTGTTTTTTTGTTCGTTTTACAAACGATTGGAATAATTTACCAGAGAGCATTAGGAAATAGCTCATAAGAATCCGAAAGGCGCATTCCGAAAATGACACCATCTGCTTACGTACCATGTTATGTCGTAATTTGTAATAACTGGTTTTTTTTTTACTGGTGATTGACTTCACAATTGTTGGGGTCTTCTTCTTTACAGGGAATGGATTTAAACGGGCGGAATAACCTTTTCACAACCCTAGACATTCTCTAAAAGAACTAAAACAAAACAAACAACAAACGTAAACATATACATATACACTGCCCATTTGGGAACGCCTTATGTCAGCATTGGTTTTCAAGGATAACTTGCAAATAATCATTCATCTTTTTATTTGCAATGTACTTACAGATCACAAAATATATTCAAGTAAATACAAGTTTGGTCATTTCTACGACTACCGGTACTTAATTCATTTCTACTTTAATAAAACACAACCCCAAACCACCACATGCATTGTGCCATAATTATTTCCCCTTTGTACATGGCACAAATACATGTCTCCTCCTTCCATAGTACAAACAACATCAATGCGAATTGTCCTTAACACAAATAACATTCTCTTCAAATAATAGGTTTGCATAATTTACACCTGTTGTCATTGGCAGTAAATTTTAGTTTCGAAAAGCATCCATACTCTTTAAAGAATTCTGGTTATTGATGTGTCCGATAATGGGCACTGAAATTCTATTGTTTTGTAAGATGACTTTCACTTACAATTCATAGTGCATAAGGAGGTCGAAAAACTTCATTGTAAAATCTAATGCTTCTTTCCCTAAGTAGCATCTAAAATGTAAAGTGTAGACACAAACAGAGAGATGGCTAAATCAAATCGGTTTTGCTTAGAAACACATTGGTCTGTGGTAGTTGTAAGAGGAAAAGTAACACAAAATGTCCTTCTTGTGCTGTTATAGCTGCCAAGAGCGACTTCTTTGATGAAAAGTTAAGGAATTACTGAAATATACTTAAAATTTATCAAACTAGTAGTTACCTGAACACTGATGTCTATACATGTATCGTACTTTGTGATCTGTAGATACATTGCAAATAATAATGATAAAATGCAAGCTAATCTTGAGCAATCAATGCTGACTTAAGGCGTTCCCAAACGTTTGGAGGGTAATGTCTTGTCCGTTGGCTATGACCTTTCTTACGAAACAATGCATCCCATGAATTCGAGTTGCATGCATTTCTCACCTACCCAGCCGGTTGGGTGGAGGCGAACATACCTCATCCGGAGTGTGCCACCAGAATCGTCCACGGGAATGGTTCGCCGATCAAGACCTGTGTAATACTGACAATATACACCAAAATGTAAACTTCAGTTTTGAGTCTTAGTTTTTGGTTATTGTATACGGTACTTTATTTATTTTATGGTTTTTATTATTTATATTTTTGTATGTGGAAGTTTGGGGATGTTGTAGGAGACGAAGGGGCATTTCCTCACCCCATACGTGTTTAGGGCCTAACTCGCGACACATTGTTATCACATGGTGTACACCTGTGGCTAGCAGTCCATCCCAGAGATAATCGGTATAGGAAAGAACGTAACATGAACCGAACGATAATAACAATCAAGGAGTTGGTGTTATAATTAAAATACAACGTTATAATACTATTTCTCGGTTTCAGGTGTTTTTGAACTTACAATTCAGATGTCAATTCGTCCCCACTTGGATCCCACCTTAAAATGTATACACATGTTTTTCATACCAGCACTTTTCTGCGCTTACAAAATGTTTTCCCCCACTCCCTCTAGCCCACACCCACACCTCTGTACTTTGGAAATCCCAGAATGGACGTTATACCGGTTGTTTCTTTAGATCATCCCCGAGTGCATAGGGCCACGTTGTTCCGTCTTCGCTGTAGCTCAGATAATAATAACCCGTGTAATCGCCGTTGGTAGGGTGGCCTTGTTCAACTACAGCTTCCAGATCTATCAGACGGTTGAAATCCACCTGGAAGTGCGGATCGGTCGGTTTTTTGCCGCACCAGGCTCCTGTGATGACAAGTTATCGGGAGCAATACTTGCAAAACAGCCATTATAAGACATCAGCTATCGGGTATACGTATATTCGACAATTAAATAATTATAGAATTGACTATTTATATTCCAACAAGCCCTCAAAGTTTTATGTAGATAGCATAATTATACTTTCGAATACAAAAGCGGCAATAATATTGTAATATAAAATGTACCCGGTGATGTTTTCGTATATTTATCAAGGATGCAGACCCACCCTTTTTAATTTCATTATTCGTTATACTGCCAGTATAAGCTGGAACCTCTTCCTTTTACGCACAATGATTGTAACTTGAACTAGAAAACCAGCTCTGCTGCCATGTTGCCATGAGGACCACATCATCCGCGTTACTAAATGGTCCGCAATGGAACACGTTTGCTACAGGTAAAATAATTACAAATTGCATCATCCGCAAGGCACAGCCTTGTGCATGCGCCCATCAACAATGGCGAGAAGTGCGCCCCGACTCGCCGGCTAGATCACATATCTACAAGGCACTTATTGATTTTTAGTTTATCCACATCCAAAATGTACAAGTGTAGTTGAGATCAAACGAAGGCGAATTTCGAGTATAGGGATAATTACGTTATTTCTGGTCACACTATAATGTTTTGACGATTTAAGTAAACTACTGAAATTTTGGAACAAAAGTAAGCTGGGATTGTACGTATGCTTAATTATTTAGCCGAGCGATTGTATTTTACCACGATATTGATATTCCGAGGATTCAGTTTAACTATTTTCTTGGCCACGTACGTTAGGCTACATAACTGAGTCTGCGCATGGTGACTGAGCTATATGTTTGCACACGCAAATTCACGATGGAGGCCTCGAGTTCCCTAAAATTATTTGTATAGGATTTTACTTTTTCTCATGATTCAGATTCAGCTCAAAACTGTGAACACTGCACGATTGGCTCCCTTGTAGCTAACAGCCTCGAATCCGTAACACAGCACTCTTTAAAAGAGCAGTCATAATGTCAGTAAAACACCAAACATATGAAATGGAATAATGTGCACCGAATGTGTATAACTGTCCTCACTTCACAGTAGGCGAAATTAGCGCATTCATCTCGCAAAGAATGGAAGTCGTCCTGGTAAATTGCAAGTTGGTTCGTGACTAAGCTAACCTCCAACCGCATCGTTTTTAAACTTACCAGGGCCGTTCAACCGAGCCATCGTTGGACCGAAGTTTACCACGTCATCATTCAAGACAGTTGTTGCCGAAAGCTGACTGTCTAAAATGTCGCCATTCTCCATACCGAGAGCTCCACATACTGTAAAAACAAAAATGTTTAACTGAAATATTTATCTTGTGGTGTAATCGTTTTGTCTATTTAGTGTCTTTGATTCTACCCATCTATACTAAATTCTGCTTAATTTGTTTGTAAATAACACAAATCCTCCTTCGGTTTTCGTCCGATCGGGCTGAAACTGCAGGCACGCAGTGGTTTTCGACCACTTTCTGAAAAAAATACATTGGGAATAAAACAGAAAACTAGAAAAAAGAGACAAATTTGGGGTGACTTTGGGGCTGAAATGTAACAGAAATGCGCAAAGGCGGTCGTTTTTTGAAGTAAATTTACTGGCAGGACCTTATTACAATAAGCGATTCCCGCCGCAGGCGGGTAGTCGTTTTCAATTTTTTATAGGTTTTGCGCCCGATATGATATGTTTTAAAGTGAGTTGTGACAACTGGACAGAATTGGCGTTTTTGGGGGCTACGTGTGATTCCATTTCGTCACTCAAATCAGTTTTTGGGCAATATTAAACAAAGCGCAACTGATTTCGCGGGATTTGCAAGTTAATTTGTAAACAGGCATACCATTGCAAACTGCAGCAATATGGTCACTCGGCAGAGTGCATAGGTTCCCTAGATAGTCACAATAGCAACATCACAATATATTGCGGTTTTACGTTTGTGTGACGTATCATCTGAGCAAATCAGTATAACATCCCCCAAATTAAATCACATTCAGAACTCATCATTGCCTACTTCCCATAATCAGACCAATATTTGTTAGTTATTTTGCTCACACACAAACAAACAGACAGACAGACACAGGCATTTACATTACTTTCATCCAACTTCGTTGGTGGAGTTCAAAAGAGCCCAATTTAAATTTAGTATGGTTACCATGGCCAAAATAAAGCCAGTTCATAAAAATGCATAAAATTAGTATAGTTTGATCCGCCGTTGATTTAACTGTTTTCATACTACCGGCATCGGAAGCATAAGTGTGCAAACATAAGTAAATCGTGCGAGGTCAAATCGGCAATGCCCGCAGCGGAGGCGTCTGTCTCGTGTTTTAATTAGCACCTACTCAGCACATTCAAAAGAGTTGACAGTGAAGTAAAATACCCCAAGAGGAAACAAGGATGGGTTTATCTCGTCGGAATTAATAGGGCAAGGTCAACAGCTCCACTGACTGAGGAATATTAATTACGTGCTCTATTTAGAGCACGTAGCAATCTAGAGTTAACTGTACACGAACTAGGTTAGGTTTGTAACATGGAAACAATTGATTGCTTAGTAAGTAGCGGTAAGACGGTCCGAAACGGTATTTTTCAGGAAGTTTTCTCTTTTTGACAAGTCAACAGCTATTCTGTAGAATACGCTTCTTGGGGAATCTCTGTTAGCAACTGGCTGGTTTATACCCGAGGTTTGTTAACGGGTAAATCCATGGAAATCCAGGAATAAAACATTTGTAGACCCAATCTTAAAAATTAATTCTATTTGAGTGCCTCCGGATTAATTGTGGACTACGTTCATGATGATATATTCAGAAAAGACTGATCAGTAAATAACTCACACTGTAAGAATCATTCCATAAATTCCATTCCAGTTTTTGAAGAAAGCATGAAACTTTGTATGGGGGTTCTATGGTACCTGAAGTTCATGAAAACAATTTACCCCAAAAATCAGCACCCCCTGGTGGCCGCCATATTGAATTCAAATATGGCCGTCAACATTATCAAGTTTAACCCTATCTTCCGTAGCATGTAGGACGAACGAACAAGTGTCTATTCATATGTTTTCGATATCTAGGAATACTATGGAGGTTGTGTCCTAGCGGTCTAGTGCACTGGGTTCGAATCCCGGTCGTGACACTTGTGTCATTAAGCAAGGCACTTCACCACAATTGTTTTCTCCACCCAGGAGTATAAATGGGTACCTGCGAGGGTAAGTCAGCGAGCGCCGGCAAACAGGAAGCCGCCATTTGACTGTATACTCCCCAGTATGAGAAAGATAGTGGCCCTATGACCAGGGTAATAGTTTGTACAGTGCTGAGACGCATGTGTAGCGCTCTATAAATCAATTACTAAGATTCAATTATAGAATCATTCAGAAAGTTTCATTTCTCGTGAATTTAGTAGATACCAGCCCCAAAGAGCTGACGGCAAAAATTGGTACAGTCCGTAGCTAAAATTAGCTGTATAGGGCCTACTATTTTCATTGGCTGGATCAAATAGTCATAAAAACAAAAGATGGAGGTTATTTTGTATTGTGACGACCATTTCCTGGAATTGCGTTTAATTTGTGCTTGGTGATTCAATAAGCTTCTGGTTAGTAAGGCTTGGTTCAAATTCTTTCAGTTTTCTGTGATTTTTTGTAAATTAATGATGTCGAAGGAGTTCAGATTTGTAAAGCCAAGTCAAGTTGTTCCAGTCCAGAGGCCGCCAATAAACTGGAATTTGTGTATTCTCTGCCAAAACATATCATCAGAGTCTCTCTCCAAGCCTTTTGAGGGTACAGGACGCGGTAAATGTGAGGTTAAAGGGACAGGTTATAAGTAGTTTGCCAACAACCTTGCAAAGTTCAATGAACTAGGCAGAATTCCTTTGAACGTCTCTCCTAATCAATTCGATGATGGGTCAAAGCTTGCCAAAATTTGCCTTAAAATTTGAGAACCGGACAATAGCACAGGATGTGCCGGTCCGTTTTTTCTGCGATAGAGAAGCTGAAACTGCAGGACTGCATGAAGTTTCAACAATGGGGATGACCCATACAGTATGTCACTAAACTTAAAGACACTCAGCTGTTGGAAAAATTGGCACCGGGTGAGGCAAAGTATCATAAGAATTGTTTGTGTGATCTATGCAACAAGTAAGGGCGTGAGAAATTGACAGAAATGCCAATATATGGAGAGAACTCCAATTTGGAATGAAGTTTCAAAATGAAGTCACTGTAATAATACCTCTACGGCTCAGTGACCAGTTTAAAATACGTGTATGCATGATTCAAGTTTTTGGACTGGACTTATCCTAAATTGAAATGCGAGTTCCCTCCCTGCTAGGAGTAGAAACCCCCAGCCCCCAAAACTTCTTACTTTTACCTTCTACATCTTACTCCTTAGGTTTAAACGTTTGACAAAAGTGGGGTCTTAAAGCTTTACGATTTGTCCTATAAAAGTATTGCACAGGCGGAGTTGATTTCGTACATAGACGAAAGGAGGTTGATTGAAACCGTTGTGCCCGTGTTTCGTCTGGCCGACCTTGTCTCCGTGTATACGGAATGTCTGGCAGAACTTAGTCTAGAAAAATGCAGAGAATGTACAATTCACCTGATTGAAGGAGCGTCTCTTGTTGCATTGTCCGTATCTAAAAGCTGTGAACCAAGGGAGGAATGTTCTAGGTGCATCCTAGTAAGCCTCCAACAACTATCGCCCCGATGCCGTTGTTTCGAGAAGTATCGCACTCCTTTGCCACAATAATACATTGTATAAAGACAAACCAAGCAGCAACGTAGTTGCTAAATCCAGGGCAAACTCCCGTGTCGACGATGGACCAACCGCTGTACTCCCTGGGAAAGCAGATCCAATAGAGATTTTCAGATCTCTACGGTGAATACAAGTACGTAATGATTATGGGTCTTCTTCATATTGAAATGGTTGGCTTAAAAGTGATTGGTGATTTGCTTGACGGAACCGGTCTAATGCTATCGTCCTGGCAGACGTCGCTACCAAAGGAACTGTAGATAGTTTCATATAATATACATCACATGTAAAAAAGACAAGGAGAGCTCATCAGGTCACGGCTGCCTCACTTTATATTGTTCAGAAACAGGCATTTGAAAGGGATAAAGAACAAACTGTAGATGATGTTCAGGGGTCTGAGGAGAGCTTCACACAATGGTGTGAACAAATGGGCAAGGCTCACCCTATGTTTCGATTTTGGAGCACAGTGCTTGATCTAGAGTTGACTCTGTTGGCCTTTGTTCGAGGCATTCGAACATCATATTTTGAGTTGTATATGGAAACTTTGTCTCAGCTGGCCCCATGGTTCTTTGCCTTGGATCATGTTCACTATGCCCGTTGGGTTCCCGTACACATTTTGTACATGACCAACCTTCGTCAGCATTGCCCAGACGTTCATGAACATTTTATGTGTGGCGCCATCACTTCAAATAAGACTGGAAATCTTTACTCCCCGATTGGCCTGGATCATGCACACGAGCAAATGAATGCTCCGGTAAAGGGTTCCGGTGGAGCCATAAGACTGACGGAAAACCCAGATGACCTACGACGCTGGATGGTGGCCAGGCAACAGCTAGCCACGATCATCGATGAGTATGAGGAGGGTATAGACAACTCGGCGCCGCATGTGCACACCGACGCGACACATCATGAGCAAAGCACTGCACGGCAAAGAGCATTTGCCAACGATGCAACAATGGACGAGCTTCGAAACCCGTTCCTGTATCGCACAAATGACTTGTTCACAATTGATTCGCAGGCTGTTATGCCACAAGTTGTGGTAGAAGGTTACGAACGAATTCACACCTTAGGAGAAAGCAAATACAAAACCTTTGTCGAGGAACGCCTTCTGAAAAATAAGACACAAATTAGTGCGCCATTTTCGCGAAATTCTCTCTCGCTTTTCAGTAGACCGTAACATGTAGAGCCATCAAAGTACAAGCACAAAATCACGGAACTAAAAGGCGGTGCGTTGTTCTCCCGACTTTACATTGCTAGCCAGTCAAATTCACAAAATTATAGAGATAGTTGACAGTTATGTAAGCATTTACAATGTATCGTAATGAACGACACTGTATTCAGCGCATTGCAGGAAGGTGGCCCAAGCAACGACAGCAACGAGGTCAAATGTTACCGGGCATCACGTATAAAACTCAACTTTAGACATATCGGCAATCAGTTAACACTTTATAATTACTGCTCGCTACTTTCGGTTGAATTCTTGAGTAACGATAGTCACTAAAAACATACACGAAAGTGGGAAATATACATCAATCTACCCCTGAACTTTACGCCTGACATGGAACTGGAATTCGTTAGAATAAACCGTTCCCCGCCAAAACAGCGCTCTCTCTCCAATCAAGTTAATACGAGATTAATACGAATACAGTGGTTCATTGAGAGTGGTTCTGACCGAGATTACATCGATCACACGTGTCCACTGCCTATATTGTAGCGTGAGCAAACTTCACAGATCAATGACCACATGAGTAGGACATTGCTCGTCAACAGATGGTCCAACACGTACCACGAACACGGTTAGTTTAAAAAAAAAAATTCGATCAATAAAAGTAAATTGATCACGCCCATATTAAATATTGCATTTGTGGCGACGGTTCGTGGAGGAAACTAAAAGACTTTCTCATTGTTTCGTCGCCTAGTGTAGTCGTCATTATCAGAAGGCTGATAAATCCCAACATGCAATTTATTGTATAAATCTTTGGATAATTTCCAAGAAAGACATTTCCTTAGATCTTTGTGAAAATAAATCCAGAAGATGTCGGACACCTCCGGCCGAGTACGATCGGGCCGTCCACATGCTTACTACGACCGAGATGCACTATAGTCCATCGACTAACACGACATGATTACCTGCGCCTACATACACGTTCTCCCACGAGCTTAGTCTCCGTACCGTAGCTTTACTTTCGTTTATTTTAGTTTCTGTTGATAATCGCGATGGTTTACTAAATCTGTCACAAACTGTATACATGAAACGTGTTAACAATTAATATTCTATCTGAGTGATCGATAGGCCAGGTAACCGGCTTTAGCTCTCTTCGGTTTTATTAAAATGTATTTTCAGGTATCAATTGATCAAAATCAAGATAAATGTACAGTTCAGCTCAAGAACCAAGATTCCGACTTGTATTGCCCTCTGTCTTTAAATGTACGTACACAATTGTAGGAATAATTGTTTGCCTACAGCCTAATTGCTAATTGAATTAACGCTATACCAATATTTTGTCAAGTTTTATGGTTCCATCTGATGTCTGATGTCGATAAGCTCACCACAACGGTCTGCGTCATGGGCTGAAGGAAGGGAGGAGAAGGGGAAGGGAAGAAAGTACAGTTTTAGCGACGTTGGAGGAAAACACAGGAGTGCAACGGGGAAACGTTATGCCTAAATTCATACAAAATGTTGGCCACGGAGTCGAGTCGACTCCACCGACCAGATTTTGAGAACACTTTCTGAAGCAAGGTTGAAACTTAGCCGCATTTTTCACGTTCGGCGAACGCTCCTCGAGGTTTCTCCTTTTCCGATGGCTTCTTGGTTGCCTTCTTGCTCAAAGAGAATATGGTAGGTAAGGCATCATGCTTCAAGGTAGCTTTTGCCGTCCTGCGAAATGATTCGTGCAGGCTCGTTTCGAAGCAATGTGGCCGTTGTACAAACTACATGTACATGTACTGTGTTTGGACGGACCTGTCCATTTTGCCCTCGTCAGCCTGATTTTAGCGGTCCAAATCCTACGATATTTTGGGTCCAATGGAAGAAATGGACGCTAACACCATTCCTAGCAGTGTTGCTGCACACAGCAGCAACACACCTGTTCGGCATATTTGCAAAGAAATATCATTCAAGGCCCAAATTTTGAGAATAAAGGTGCAAAATTCTGCGATTGTGTATACTGTGCCACACACGTGTAAAGCCTGACGTACTATGTTGACGTAAAACGCGTCCTGCAAAATTAAAATTTTCGAGGGGCGGGGCTAAATCCCCCAAACACTTTCCGATTGTTTTAAAATTATTTGCGGGACATATTTATACCGTTGAAATATCAAATATCGTTTATATAGTAATAAACTCTTGTTTAAACTAATACAAATCGTATTTCATGGACCCTTTGGGCCTAAGAGCGCTTCGTAAATACGCTCCCTGCCCTTTGACCCGAGAAAACAATGGCGCGCCACTTGAGTAGAAAGCACAGGGAAGGTCTTTCACTTCTGCAATTGTCCAGAATTATTTTCGGGACTCGAGCGCTGTGACGTCATATCAAATGAGACCGCTGATTGGTCAAAACGCGGACCCTCACGGCGGTATTTTGGAAAAATCGCTCTGGTTTCTAAACGATTAATTTGCTAGAACCGATTAATAACTCTTGGTGTATATTTTATTATATCAGTTTGATTAATAATATGATAATTTGTAATTGGAATGTGATTAGTAATTATAGAAGTCAAGGGCGAAGATCTAACCATTAATAATTAATAATAGTTTAACTGTATAAAGTGAAACGCTGTATGCTTTGCGTTTTGTGTACCAAGACCTCCGCACTCAAATAGCTAACCACGACCGGTGTAACCTAAACGTTTTGAAAGTATTCTATTACAGCTTGTTTCAGCACTTTTGTGGCCAAAAAATATTACCGATAATAATTATCGACAAGAAGCATCCGGTAAGAATACATGTTTCATATTGGGCCATGATTCTATTTTCGTTTTAGTTTCTTTAAATATTGGTGAATGCAGATTTCATCAAAATTCGTTTGTATTATTATAATGACGTTATAGCTCTCAAGGCACAAAATGCAGACATTACATCAGAGGTCGTTGTTATTGTACCTCGCTCAGTTGTCGTCGCCGCTGCGGTGGTGGTAGTTTCAACCAGACGTACCGTTGTTGTCGGTTCTTCTGTCAACTATGGGAGAAAACAAACAAACTTTTCCCCAGTGAATGAGCTGCACCAAAGACTCCAACCAGTATGGCAATACCCAAGCGATCGAGGTTTGCTCAGGTTAGAGGTTACCAAATTGCTACAGGTTACTATGGTGATGTTTAGTAATTGGTATAGCAACCTGATATAACTAGCCCCTAAAACATGATTTTTAAAGGCATTTTTTTGTCATAATTTGTGAACAAATACATATGTTACCGACTATATATTTTGAGATTACTTACAAAATATTTACATTAGGAAACATCGCAGAACTGATCCAGCAATTTTCCGTCCTGTCTCAAAACGAAAGGTGCGTTTTAAGAAAACGTTTTCTCAGGCATTTTAGTAATTTCGTTTTTACATTATGCCAATGCAAGTTGTAGAACAAGCATTTATTCCGTATTCAAGTTAGTAAAGTTCCATATTCAAGAAATGTAAAGAACTGATAAAATTGCTAATTATGTTGCAATTTGTAGTTAAGATGCCAAAATTGCGACGCGCAGCAAGCTTCGGACAAGTATACATGTTGGATCAATCATGATTACAGTCTCCGGCGATCGAGTGGCATTCTTCAAGTTGCAAGTCGCTTCTCGTGTTTGATCTGCAAGCTGCCAGCTTAAACGAACACACATTAGCGAATCCATTAGTTATAGGTATGGGAGAGTAAGGTTAGTTTTGTAAACAAAATTTACAAAATGTTCATTAAACTCGTATAACACCTCAACATACCCCCCGTCCCGAATAACCACACTCTTCCCTATAGTGCAGATATGTTTCACAATTGTCTGTGATGTGCATGACTTTAACTACAGCGTTTTGTTCAGGTGAAGAGATAGTTATTAGATTTTTTGGACGATTTGAATCAAGTTCAACAACTTCGTCATCGCCATCTACACACCTGCAAATTTTCGTGACTGTATCTTTCCGACAAAAATCTGCCGAAGGACAGGCATTTATCACATGCATTACAAGGTGGACAAACTGAAAACAATACCAGCTTCGATATACGCGGCTGGAAGTATGACAAAGTAGTTTTTTAGCCAAACGAAAACTGTAGGTTTTGTTTCACTGTATCATGAAGACAAAAACAGGGTTAGGTGTACAAACGATACAATAGGTACATGTGTGGACTATTCTGAGACTAAACTGAGTAGTGTATATCGGTAACTATGGCAACGTTGGATTGTATATAATTATGTACGGATCGTTATTGTC
>JAVCKS010002850.1:7181-17473 GCA_032273685.1 Pteraster tesselatus | reverse complement strand
ACAGAGAATTCAAGGTACAGTACAACTGAACACGGCATACCCCATGGTATAACTCAATTTAACATTAATTTAACATTTATTTCTCATTGGGAAATCGGTTTGGATATTCCAATGTTTTGAAACGAGAATAAAGAAATGATTCTCGGATTCGCCTAGAGATTTTTTCCAGAAACAGGAAAATTGTATTTTGAAAATGTTTTCTCGTCTGATTTTTGTCAAGACCAGAATTGGGTCCGCTAAAAACAGAAGTTTTACTTTTTGTGTGCACACTTCCAGAAGTTACATGAAAGCTTTTAAAAAAAATTTTTAAATTCACTCCTCCGATCTGCAAATAGCTCTCATGAAGCTTAAGCACCAAGTAATAACAACATAAAGTGTCGCCTTAACTAATAGATGCTTACAAAGAGTACGGACAAGCCAAGGGAAAAGCCATCGACAAGGCTGAAGCAGGTGGCACACCACGTGATGCCACGATCGGAAACGGAACTTGGGGAGCTCAATTGAATCAGAGTAACAGAAAGACGTCCCCGTCAGACAAACCGAACAATGCCCACAAGAAAGGAAGCATTCTGCAGCAGTACAGCAAGAAGTTACAACAGTCACCCGGATCATTCAAGGTCAGTTTTGAAACCAGTTTAACTCATGCCATCCTACTTATATAAAGTCAGGGAAGAAACTTCAAAGGAAGTTTGTTTCTCCATATCTCACCTTTTTCTGTTTGTTCTGCTTCTCCACTTCTCCACTTCTTCACTAATAGGATTATGCCAAACAAATATATATACGGTCTCTTGTCAGCGCGTGGGTCGATTTAGATCTTGCGCGTCATTTTGTTTTGTTTCGAAATTTTTTACTTCCGCTAAAACAGCGTCATCTATAGGCCTAGTACTGCCTGCATTTCAGGCCAATGTGGAGGGACCAATCAGGTGTGGAGAACACCAAGGCATAGCAGTACAGAAAACAAAATATTACCTACCTTCTCTGTACAATAAATAAAAAATTATTAAAATAAAAACGCATCGCTGCATCAATTCTGGAACATTGGTCTGACCAGAGACCGAATATATTTTTTGTTTGGCCTTACAGTACATGGACCTGAGTGCCAAACGATTCGATTTTGGTCCGAGGTTAGGTTCAGGAATTTTTGTAAGGAGAACCCTTTTCTCTTTACTAGTACGTGCTATCCTGAATGAAAATGTTACAGCGTCTAGTTCTATTTTAGTGTTATAGACAACTTCTCTTAGTTCATTGTCAAAACAAAATTTCTATCCAAACTTAGAAAAAATGTTTATTTTATTTCCAAATTATATTTGTATGGAAGATATCGTAAATTTATTGTTTTTCCAGCCACCCTCTTCCTGGCGGTCAGGTTCTGTCCGAAATCCCACTGCCAACGACTCTCATCAGGAAGACGAAAAGGACAGCGCCAGCGACTGCCTTATCGCATCATCTCCACGCCCGGGGAGCATTTTCGGCTGTCTGGAAAACAAAATGGCCATCACCAACTCCTGCGAGAGAAGTCGTCGCCTGAAAACGGAGAATAGTTCGCCGTCCATCCTGTCATCGAAGGCAAAGATGAAAAACCGCTCGTGGAAATCCGATTGGCTCGACAGCCTCGAAACGGAAGCTGGTGGAGCAAGCGACGAAATCATAGATCTGCCTTCGCCGGGTGAAAAAATTACTGTGCCAAACGGTCGAGCTAGTCAGCCGGGCTCAGCTGGTGAGATCACCAGCCAACATTTAACCGAACGACCCGATAATCTGCCTGATTTATTAGAATGTTCCGTCAGCTCGCAAGGCAAGAGCCCTCGGCAAGTCGCCCAGAACAATCTTGGGAATATTAACGGTGAATCTTCTGAAGACGGTGGTAAACTGACTATGCGAATCGCACGCATGCCCCTCTCCCCGACAGAAGGGACTCGTGTGGACTTGGGGAATGCGGAGAAGAATTTTGACGAAGATTTGAACTCCGTGGGTGGAACTGCGGCATCCGCAGATGCAGAGTGCGCTAACACACCGGTGCCGTCGCAGCGAGGATTGGAAACCACCGAAGAAGTAGACAAGGTGAAGGAGAACGATATGTACGAGTGGAATAAAGAGAAGAATGTCCATCATTCTGTTATTCCGAAGGAAAATACGAGTAACAGGTCTTCGACAAGGTGAGCAATTGTGGCCTATTTCATGTACACTTTTACGTTGTAATTGGTTTTAACTGGGCTTTCATTCCAATAAGGGAAGTTTAGTCGACTGTGTACTATATTATACTTTAGACCCAACAGTGAGTTTAGTAGAACATGCAGTACATACCTCGCTTGAAAAAAAAGCTTCAATTTATACATTAAACCTGGCTCACAAAGGGACCGTAGATCGTAAGCCTAAAGTCATCAAAGTTGAACACATTTGTGACCCATTCTATAAAAATAAGTCTCATGTTGCTAAAAACTTTATTTCATTTATACATTAGGCTGGAAAGAGCACAATACTAGCTTCTTTTCTTTCTTTTTTGATTTATGTTGGATATTTTTTGTTAAAAAGTTATGATCTTTTGAACCAAAAATACTAAGTTATAATGTGTGTAAATCCTAAAAAATAGATACTATAACTCAGTTGAAGGTTTTTTTGACATTTGAACTTACTGGAAAGATCCGTTGCGACTTACGCTATTATGGTCTACGTTGGGTACAAGTTTTCACATTACCAGAGAGTTGTTTCAATAAACCAGAGAACCCAGAAGTCTTAAGAACTACTCAGCCCTTCGATAGGATTAGTGAGTTATGGGACATGATTTGTGATGGTGAGTGTTGCAGTATGTCAAGAGACCAGTGTGAATGTTGTAAGACTGAATTCATGCAAGTAATCTTAATGCCAGAATCATCTGAATATAGGAGATTGAAAAATTGTAGTTGAGAAACCAGAAATAATAATTTTTTAGCAGTATAGACCCTACGAAAGGATTAGGAATGACTTGATTTATACAACACTTACTTTTTATGTTTGGTTAAAAGAGCCTCGTCTTCGGCCCCCAACCGATCCAACCTCAATGAAAATTTTGTCAAGCTCGAACTGAAGAAGAAGCGCTACACCCGGGGCATGTTCCACATGAAGGGGGAGGCGTACAAGAGGCAGGTCTGGAAGCAGAAGATGCAGGGCAGCGGTGATCTGCTGGGACGAGCTCAACGAGGCGGAAGGGGAGGGTGGAGAGGAGGTCGCGGAGGAGGTCGCGGCGGCCGCGGCGGGTTCAACCCTGCCAATCCGACCGACAAATGCTACAAATGTGGACAGACAGGACATTGGGCTAGCAAGTGTAAGGATACCAAAGGAATATCTGAATGTAGTACAGTCCAGGGTTGTCACTAAGACCCTGTGCAATGCAAAGATATTACCTCTTTTTTGTAGTCACCATGCTCTCGGATGCCAGGAAAAGCATGTTGAACAATTTCAACATGCCCCCTCCCCTCCGCACCATCTCCCCTCCCTTCCCCGTCCCCCTCTCGCCGCCTCTCGCCGCCTCTCGCACCCTCCCCTCCCCTCCCCTCCCGCCCCCTTCTCTCCCCTCTCCTCACAACCCCCTCTCCCCACCCTCTCCTCCTCTCTGCCCCCTCCCCTCCTATCTGAAAGCACTTCCCTCTAATCTGTCGTCTAGACCATAGTTCATCACGTTCTACTAAGCAACTTTGTCACTGACTCCACCACATGCATCAATTACGGTACTTAAGAGTTGCATAGAGCATTTGATTTAAAAAAAAATTTGTTGACAGAGTGACCGCATCATGTACAGTGACTTATGGCTCATTTGACGTTGCAGGTACAGGTAACATGGAAGAGGATAAGAAGGTAGAAGTCAAAGAAGAAGACTTTCCAACTTTACAGGAAGCAGCAATGGCTGCAAGGGGCATAAAGACTCCAGTAGGTACGGTGGGAGATTGTTGCATATTTATGAAGGGGAAGGGGGGGGACGTCAGTTGGTGTAGTGGTTTCTTGCTCTGAGTTCGAACACAGGGGCTGACGTGTGAATTTGGTTTCCGGTATCTACCTAACATCGTGGGGTTCCCCCAATATCAGGGGCTTCTGCACTCCTTGAAAACAATTATAACTTCTTTAGGCACAGGTTGTACAGGCCCATTATTTTTATTATTATTATTTGATTGATGAAACTTCACCTATTACAAGATAGGATCTTAATGGTCACTCAAGGGTGGGGGCAACTAATGACACAACCACAAAGGGTGCTAAACCCACACTGAAGCATTATATACATTTCGGTACATAACTTCGCAAACCCAATACAAACTGAGCAGGAGTAACTTCCCCCCCCCTTAGCAGTGAGTAGACCTGTGTGTAGCCAGTGGGATTTGAACCAGGGTCTACCGGCTCCCATGACCACTGTCTAATGACCACTGTCTATAATGACCACTGTCTATAATGACCACTGTCTATAATGACCACCGTCTATAATGACCACTGTCTATAATGACCACCGTCTATAATGACCACTGTCTATAATGACCACTGTCTATAATGACCACTGTCTAATGACCACTGTCTATAATGACCACCGTCAATAATGACCACCGTCTATAATGACCACCGTCTATAATGACCACCGTCTATAATGACCACTGTCTATAATGACCACTGGCTATAATGACCACTGGCTATAATGACCACTGTCTATAATGACCACTGTCTATAATGACCCCTGTCTATAATGACCGCTGTCTATAATGACCGCTGTCCATAATGACCGCTGTCCATAATGACCGCTGTCTAATGACCGCTGTTAATGACCGCCGTCTAATGACCGCCGCCAAATGACCGCCGCCTAATGACCGCCGTCTAATGACCGCCGTCTAATGACCGCCGTCTAATGACCGCCGTCTAATGACCGCCGTCTATAATGACCACTGCCTAATGACCACTGTCTTACCCACTAGGACACCACTCCTCTTCCGATGCCACAGGCAAAAATGTGTTACGTGTGCGTACCGTGAATGTTTTCATTTTCTTTCCCCAGATAAAAGTGATCCCAATCAAGATTTCGAACTTCTGAATGGTGAAGATGTTGCCTTTGATTTCCCCGCACCACCTCCGCCCATAGAGCCACTGTTTGAGCTGAAACCTGACGGCAAACCAATTGGTAAGAAGAGAATGTTTCATGGAGTCTTTAGTTCAGCGCAACCCCTTTTTAACTCTTTGACTAACGAATTTACAATTAATAGTCACAAATGAATAATAAGCTGAGGTATCTAACAACCTATTTCATTGGTTGTAAGAAATGGTAGCTAACCACAAGACCAATCATAGGTCGTTTTATACAGTAATATCAATCCGAGTCTGAGCCGCTGTGAGCAAAGAGTTAATCCTATGGTTCACATAGTATTTTCCTGTTTGAAGTAGGGTTGCAGGGGAAAATAATTAAAGGAAAACAAATCTCTATAAATTTCTAAAAACATTGGTGCCAAGTGTGCGCTGTATATGATGTTTCTTCATTTTTGGTAAAAAATATCACAAAATGTTGATATTACATTAAATTGATATTCACCTTGTGGCAAAAGTGCCGTCAACTATTGACTGATATATAATAACAAAATATGTTTCAATTTATTTTATGAATTGGGTTGGACACGGTTGGAAATGGGAACCATTAAAATAAAAAGGACATTTCTCAGGTGGCAATAAAAAAGGTGACTGGCTTTGGAAAAACTACTTGGGGGTAAAAAATTAATGTACTAATTACAAGCTAGCAGATACAGAAACCTTTTTTAAAATTTATTATTAGTACCAGTAGTACTATTTATTATCACTGTTTGATTTGTACATTGCAGACACTCCCTCGTCCGTGTTCAGCGCATTGAAACAAATGGGCTACAGCAGCTTCAGACACGGCCAAGAACAAGCTGTCATGAGGATTCTGTCAGGTAAAATCTACAAAGGTTATCGTGATGCTGTCCAGCTATTTAAGAAGGCTGAGAACCTTAATATTTGTACCCATATATTTCCCTGTTACGATACGTACGTGGATCAGAGGCTTGACAAAGTTAGAGATGGAGAATGGCGAGACATGTTAGGTCCCCAGGCAGTACTACCCATTCTTCACCTTGGCAGAGAGAGAAATAGAGGCACTTGGGGGTAAAGTGTCTTGCCCGGGAATATGACACAATGACCACTGCAGGACTTCAATTGCAAGACATATGTCCGGTTCAGTAGAACAAAGCACCCGAAAGTACTGATCAGGGTGCTAGACCATTGCATCTTACCTCCCCCATCCCCTCCCCCAGAATAAGCAACTGTTTAAACATGGGAGAAAAGCCCCAGAATAGAATAGACCTTATCAGGTTCGGCGAAGGCATGAAAATTACCACTGCGTCGCCTGACTTCTCCATTCCAAGACTTACCCGCAGGTCAATAAAACATAAGCATTACCTCCATCCCACCTTCGATGGCGGACGGGTAATTATAAAGCTGAAAAGTCAGAGAACAGGTCCCATGTTGTCGACCGCGTCGGTGTACATATATTCACCTCATGTGACCGATGAGAGGTTTGTCTGTCGTCTTTCCAGGTTTGTCCACCGTGGTCGTGTTATCCACCGGTGCTGGTAAGTCCTTGATATACCAGCTAGCCTCGTTGATGTACAGTAAGCGTTCTCCCTGTATTACCATCGTCGTGTCGCCGTTGGTTGCACTCATGGACGATCAGGTATGTAAAATACATATGTTAGGCCAAACAAAAAAAATCCTGAAAAGGACACCGCATCAACAGGTATTTAGCGGGCGACTGGTGTACTAGTATTCACTAAGGATATGACATCCATATAATCACCCGAAGGTGTGCAGAATATAGGAAAATTTCGTTTTAGGAAATGGCTAGTGAGAACCAGTTATTTGCGTACAATATAAGCAACACTGACTGGTATCCGTGCCTATTATATTCATTACCTTTTGGCGTCAATGGTATTGAAAGGGTCAAAAGTTCCTTCATTTACTTTTCAAATAATCCTCTAACGGAATATATACCCTTTTATTCAAACAAGTATTTTGTCACTTGCCATAACCTGTAATGTGGATGGTCTCTTACAAGATCTTACAAGCTCCATGATATCTAAGCGAGGTTTTATCGAGGGTGTCTGGGTAATGTTGCCTCGCAGCCAGTCAATAGGTGTTGACTAATTCCCTCGGGCCACATTGCTGTTTTTTTATACCAGGTTCTAGGTCTGCCGAGCTGTTTAAAGGGAGTCCGGCTGCACAGCAACATGACTAAGCCGCAGCGCGAGAAGGTGGTCAAGGAGATCAAGGAGGGCAACGTCCAGATCCTGCTGGTCTCCCCCGAGGCTATCGTTGGGGGCGGGGGGATGGGCGGTCGATGTCTGCCCGTCATGGCCGACCTGGCGCCCATCGCCTTCGTCTGTATCGACGAGGTCCACTGCTTGTCGGAGTGGTCGCATAACTTCAGGCCTTCCTATCTCATGCTCTGTAAGGTAAAACTGTAATAATAGTAATATTAATAATAAAAGTAGGCGCCAATAAAAATGTGCTGATTACAGTTAGAGGTCATTCGATATGAGGAGGTCAAGGTCAAAGCCCAAGGTCGCAAACAACCTTGTAGCTATTGACAAAGTCACAGATAAAGTGTCAGTAGGACTGGTCATATGGAAGGGGAACTGACTAAAATAAAATGATTATGTGACCTGTTCTATCAAAACACGGACAAAGTCGTATAAAAAAAGTTTCTTCGGTGGACTGGTTGATTTTTTGGGGGGGCGGTGGGTTTCAATGCAAACTATCAATACTTCTGACATTTTCTCCAGTTCGAGTTATTAGCAAAAATATGATTTTTGTTGCTAATTTGAACACGGTCTGTCTAGAAATGAAAGCAAAAAACTTTGTTGGAAATAATATCACCGATATCGCCCCGTTGTATTGAATCCTGTAGTTTAAGAACGTATGACTCTGTATATTATTTAAGCCGAGATTCTAAAGAATTTAAAAATAAAACAAACTCTCTTTTTTTGGGGGGGGTTCAATTTTGCTCATGTACATGTAATCAGGGAAAAAAAACATGATATATTTTTCCCCCGAGCTGTATCATACAGTATTGGTGGGTGTACATGTATGTGCTGTACCGCATGCTCCTTTAGTTTATGACATTGTCTTGTCCAATTGGAACCCCACAATACCTCTGACATTTCTACCGATTTCAGAAATAACAAAATGCCCATTTTCAAAATTTTCTCCATTCTTGGAGAAGGATGTTCTTCTCTCTGTCCATGTTCGAGTTTTTGTTCTCATTCAATTCCCTTCTACATGAGTCTCTATACTTACTCATTGACGAACAGGTGTTACGGGACCGGCTGGGCGTGCAGTGTTTGCTTGGTCTAACCGCTACCGCGACCATGTCCACGTGCCAGAGTGTTGCCCACCATGTCGGCGTGGCCCACGACCCACGGGCTATTATACGTGGGACGTGCCTGCGCGACAATCTCCTACTCTCGGCATCCAGAGATAACAACAGAGAGCGGGTAAGTTTTTTATTTACTAATAAAGTTTGAAATAAAAAAATAAAAATTGTTTGTGTGCCAGTTGAAATAATTGGCAAGCCTTGATTACCGGTGGTTGATACAAGACCTGAAATATTATTTGTCTGTCGTGTTAACAGTGCTCTCAACTGGTGAAATAAAATATTCCTTACACTATATTTTTCAAATTTACTTAGTCTGTACATTTAAGGCATTTACTGTTTTCAGTAAAGCTTGAGTGGGTCCACATAGGATAGTAAAGGGAGTCTTAATAACTCAGAAAGATTACCATTTACCGGTAATCATTATTTCTCTTCTCAAACCTGTGGCCAAGTTGCGTGTGACCAGTGCTTGAGTTGGTTCACGTAGGTCTAAATAGTTAAGGGAGTCTTGATAACTCGGAAGGAAGAACATTTACCGGTAATCATTATTTCCCTTCTCAAACCTGTGCCAAGTTGTGTGTCACCAGTGCCCTAATATTTCTGCTTCTTCAGGCGTTGGTAGAGCTCCTGAAAAGTGAACGGTTTTGCCATCTTGCCTCCATCATCATCTACTGTATAAGACGGGATGACACGGAGAGGGTGGCATCCCTGCTCCGAACCTGCCTCCCCGACGACCAACTCCAAGTGAAGGACGACTCGGATGACGACGAGATGGCGGAGCGCCCTCGACCCGAGGAGAGCAACGACCCCGGCCCTTTCTCTGAAGAGCCTTTCGAGACTGCGGACAATTACGGCGAGTTGAACGGAGAGAAGGATCTGGATCACCGCACCGTTGACACGAAGGTGGCGTCCTCGGTGGATGCCGAGGGCGTGGTGCCCGGGGATGCGGACGAGTCTGATGGTGAGAGGACGGCCAACGACGAGATTGACGAGATAAAGGATAGTGCAGACGATGGAAAAAGAGAAAGTCGGAAAACGAGAAAGTCAGCGGCGAGGAAATCGACGACTCGGAAATCGTCATCCCGCAAATCGTCAACTCGCAAGCCAGCAGTCGGCGATTCCGCAACGCGCGCGTCCACTCGACGGAAACGTACCAAGAGGAAGAGAGACGACTCGGATGAAGAATCGCAGGAAACTCCCGTTGACAAGAAACGGAAGTCCCAGAAACGCCCGTCAACAAAAAGCAAGCAGCCTCCGGGAAATGCTCCGAAAAAGCCGAGGATATCACACAAAGGTAAGGCAGGCACATGATGAAGCAAATTTTAATAAATTTTTTTTCCAGCCTTTCTTGGCTCGATTTCATAACCCCCAATTTTCAACGTCACATCTGGTGATGTAACAATGTAAACTATCGAGACTGCCCTCACCTCATACAATATTGCAATGACTTTGAAGTGTATTGGAGGCGTGGGCGGGGGAGGATGCAAAACGCTCACAAAAACAAGCAATTATCTTGCAAGGAAACGCGTCGACCTAATGTAAATAATAAATTCATTCAAAGAGCTGAACATAAATTTCGGTAACGGCAAACCTTTGAGCAGTGAAATACGCTTGTGCTTAAAGTAAAATCTTTTGTTATGGCAAGTAGAAACATAATGCTTAACCTTTGCTTTGCGTTGTTTTGTATTTTTTTGTACCATTTACATGTACCATGTACCATATCCATGTACCGTATATTCATGTACCATATCCATGTACCGTATCCATGTACTGTATATTCATGTACCATATCCAATCATGTACCATATCCAATCATGTACCACATCCAATCATGTACCACATCCAATCATGTACCACATCCAATCATGTACCACATCCAATCATGTACCACATCCAATCA
>JAVCKS010002818.1:0-19262 GCA_032273685.1 Pteraster tesselatus | reverse complement strand
GGGACAGAGGGGTACGGGACAGAGGGGTACGGGACAGAGGGGTACGGGACAGAGGGGTACGGGACAGAGGGGTACGGGACAGAGGGGTACGGCAAACTTAGGGGGAGGTGTAGGGTAAAAAGAGGTTTAAGGGTAGGACTAAGTACGAGGCTGAGGATAGGGGTAGGAACTGGTAGAACAGGTCATTGGTTGATTATAATTGTTATGTTTGTGTAAGGGTAAGGAGGCAGGCATTTCTGATAGTTTGTCGATAGTCTGTGAGTACAATGTAAATATTGGAACGTGCAGGCTAACATAATCTGTGTGTGTGTGTGTGTGTACAGTATATCCTGTTTCATCTACCAATCGTTTATTCTTGGAGGCCACGTTTTTTGTTTTTTGAAACACATGTAACTAAAGAGTATATACAAAAGTTCACTTGATTTTAGTTTATGAATTGTGCGATGCTACTAAACTTTGCAGACTGCTGCAAACAAAATTGGCATTCTGGACAGCCACCAATTTAAGTTGTCTGCTAAATTTGATAACATTTGCATTAAACATTTAATAAAGACAAACATTTAAAAGGTTGAAAGAAGTACAAATAAAAAAAAGACTAATTGACAAACACAGACTGCTTCCCCCCCCCAAAAAAAAATAATCACCATTACTATAATATGCTTCATATGCTTGCTACATTATGCATTTTGGGCTTATCTCTACTCTACAAGGACATTCATCCCTCATTCCACTTTCCACCTGGACTGAAGCATTTGAAAATTTCATTAGTAAGATTAGTAAGATGTGTGATGCCTGAAGGAAAGGTAGGGATTTGACCATGGACTAGTGGATTGTCACTAGGAGGGAAGCGAGAGTTATTGTACCAAGGACAAATCGTGATGGCCTTACTGGCAAAAACTTGGAACGTGGATATAGTGATGGATGTGTATTGACATCAATTGTGCTCACTTTAAATATCGGGACTATTCTAAGGAGTTGCGATATTGTCTGTTGTTAAGCCAGTAATTGTGCCCATTACATTCATACCTGTTATTATAACTTTGAATTCGTATTGATGTATTGAGTGTATTGTATATCATGTTTTTTTTATTTTAGACAGTACAAGTGTATAATGGCTGATATATTAAACAAAGAGTTAATTGATAGTGGAACAACCTATACAGTATTATTACTGTGGTTGCAATGCACGTACATGCAAATGTATCTATTTCTTTGGATGTTAGGAATAGGGGCTATTTCAGAAGACCAAACACAGACTGTTTTATACAACAATATGAAAGTGGCTTGTCAACACAGGTAGTAACATTTGAGCATCTTGCTGCTGATAATGTATTGATGTTCTAACCACAGACTTTCAGTTGACCAGCGAATCGCAACAGCAGGAGTTTACTTTGGATACTACAAAAATAGAAACACACCCATAAAATTCTCAATAAAACACAGCCCAACGTGCCCACACAGCGCTTGACATTTGCATCACATGAAGCAGAAGGACACCTAATCCCAGGGCTGGAACGCACTGCGTGAGTAGCTGTATAATTACTATGAAGAACATAGACTATTTGAAGACATTGCTCGTGACGCGATAACATGCAATGTACGGCTCAATGATCTATTGATTTATAAGTGGGAAATCTTGTTGATAGGTGTGAAGTAAGATGGAACAAAAATTATTAATGGCGATGGGGCTGTAATCTTGATTAAACAGATCGAGTCGAACGTGGAAGGGTGGCAGTCAGTTTTCTTGAAATTTCTAAACGTGTTTTGTTTTTCTTCAAATTATTAATTTCAATTCACCGCCAAAATTAAAAAATGTATTAGGTTTGTTTTTCTGTGCCTTAAATTTAAAATATTTCTGAGAATGTTTTCACCCAATTATTTACGCCAATTTTTATCTGTGCTACAACATCAGTACATAAAATTTGAAATAAATGGATTGTGTAGTTAGACACTACCATATCTGCTTCCCTCTGCTTTTGTATTTGTTCTACATGTATAATGTGTCTGCTTACACATGTAATATATGCGCTTGGGCAGTGTAACATTTCAATTGGGTATTATTAGGCCAAACAAAAATATATCTAGGCAGTATCTGGAGCATGCATGCACGCCAATTCTGAGACTACACATCAATATTTCTTTCTTTTTGTATTCCCAGCACCAGTACTATCAGAAATAATTCTGCATTTACTCAAATAGTGACAGGAGTTGCATTGCCTGTTGTGTATGATCGCAACAGCAATCAGGACAATGGCAGCTGAATGTGTGCATATCGTGAGTTAAATCAGTGTAAAAATGCTGCTTTGCATTGTGCAATGAGGCCCTATCATCCAGTAGGGAAAGACTTTATTTAGTCAATGTTTTCCGCGATGGTTTGATCGAGTCCCAGCACATTTTCCAGGCAATTCTTCTACTGAAAGTTTGGAAAATATTTCAAATGTGGTAAACATGCTATTGTTGTACAAAAAAAATCCTGGTTTTATATTGCCCTACACCTTCATTCGAAATTTTGTTTTTCAAACATCATGCAATGGTTCAATTCTGAAACTTTGGCATGACCAACCTAGTTTAGGGAGTCATAATTATTATTATGAACTTTTCTTCTAGTGTCTAGGTTTGTCTTTGCCGAATAGCCAATGGTGGACCCCACATATGCAGCTCCAGAAAAAGTATTGGACTACCCTGTTTTCCCGCCAGTTACGCCCCTTTATTGGAATCAATGTCCCTGATCTACATGTCAGCAATGACTGATTGTACTTTATACACCCCAACTTCAAATGTATATACAATTGAGATTGGGGCAAAACCAAAGCTGGAATAACTGCAGTCCTACTGGTTTGATGGCGTTCCACAGATTTTCAATTAGGACTGGTGAAACAGGGACCCTTTTGTCATCATCCACTTTGATTACAAATCACGGAACAAGTTGATGTGTCAGACAAACCTAGGACAAGTGTGCGTGGTCTAATATTGTTTTTCCATAGTTGTATGTTAACAATTTGTTTAATTGTACCATAGAGTTGCGACACAGTAATGTACTGTTTTAGCGCATCTACATGAAAGCTTCCTATGGCTATAATAATTAAACCTTCCCTAATACGCCACTCATTAATTCTCAGAATTTACTATGGATGGATAGACAATGAGGCATTTCAATCTTCTAGTTGGCGATTTAACTCACTAATACGTATACTGCATCTGCATTGCCTTTTTAATAAGATGTTCATGCATATACATGGGTGTTTCCATAAATTAGGGTACCAATTTTTGATGGTGTCCCCTCTTATATTTTTTTTTTTATACTTTTAATACTGTACTTTGTCAATCGTCATCATTGATACGTTAATGTACTGTACATCTTCATAGCATGTACATGTTAATGGACCCTTGGTTGTAAAATCTTGCGCTATGCCACGGCAATGGATCACAATTTCCTGCATCACAAAATTTTACATGCACGTGAACAGGTCAATAAACATACATTACACGTGGCTTTTTTACAGCAAATTGTAAAGAATAAGTGACATTCCAACCAAAGTGACCGACCAAAGTGACCGACCAAAGTGACCAGCCAACCAACCAACCTGCAATAAATGCACAAACTATGTTGACAAGAACTACACCGTACCGTTGGCAACTAAAGTCTACAGAAATAATGATCATGCATACCAGCCATTGTTGCTTGCATTGTACACAAATAGCAGATTCTCACTAGCCATATTCTTACAACAATTCGGTAGTGAAAGGATAAATAATAACAGTGATCAAGAGTTTTGATGGAATGCTACAAGTTGATCAGTAGCCAACCACTCCTCTTTATTCTTAGCCACACACTATCATCAACACTTTTCCCCTAAGCCTGCAAAATGATTAGATTACTTGGCCAAATTACATGTCCCACTGCCCTCCACACTATATTAGTTATTTTGCTTTGGGGCAGGGGATGTTGTTATTGCATGTAGCTGTGCAACCCTAGTCAAGGTTACACTAACAGCTCAGAGCCTTTAGGAAGAATTGGTCAGCTAAGTAAATCCTACAACCAGGGGCCAAATTCATAGCGCTGCTTAACAGTAAGCAAATTTTCGTGCTAACTTTAGCAGAAAAGTTAGCTTAAGCGTAATATAGCAAAAATAGTTGTCAAATACAAAGAGCTATCGTTTTAAACTGTTCATGATGGAATTAGCAGCAGGAATTAGCAGCAGGCCCCGAAAAAGGTCAAAGACGGATGTCTTGTTCTTTCTTGACTGCGAGGGATATCACCCTGTCATCACCTTATGTCGAGAAAAGGAGCAAGGTGCTCCGAGATTGACCAAATTGACCAATAAACATAAGATGGCACCTTGGGTCAGAATTCAATTAATTAAAACGTTATTATTAGTAGTAGTAGAGGTCACAGTATTATTATTGTTATTATCGTAAGCACAAAACGTGTGCTTAGCAGCGCCATGAAATTGGCCCCTGGCTTTCATTGTACCAATGTGCCTGATGAATAAGTTATGGGAGTTGGTGAGAGGGCTATGCAAATGTTTTTTCTACAAAAATTGAATACACATATTGTGGTATAAATAGATTATGGTATTGTTGTATTCTTGTTTAAAAGAACACCCCCAGGCCACTTTCAATACCGATCTCCAATAGGGATTATAAATCTACTCAATAGCAAGGTACCTGGCGTACAACTTCCTAAACCTCCACAGCTTTGTCATTATAATGCAACGGACCTCTCTGATTTCCAGTTGGGGTTGTAAGTGTACAATAAACAAATAAACAACCAATCACACATGACATCATACCTACCTGGGTGTTTCCATAAATTAGGGTACCAATTTGTGACGGTGTCCCTGTCACGTTGGGAAATGTATCTATCATTATTTCATTATTTTGACTCTTAATAATATTGTTTGATTTTAAATATTAAAATTTTAGTATTGACTTTTGATTATGATTCAAACACGACTGCAGATACCCTAAACAATAAAGAGTAATTAGGTGGTGCATTTCCCAACGTGACACTAACAAATTGGTACCCTTATTTATGGAAACACCCACCTACAATATAGGGTTGTTACATTTACACCCTCATAATGAACGTAAGATGTTTGGGAATAGGTTTTATCTCAGAGGGTTTCACATTTACTACCTTATAGAGAGGATACAAAAGATCAAGTAACTTCACAGGATTATATTGATCCTGGTATAAATAGGTTGGCCCCCATACACGTATGACCAAGTGACCAAAAATGAATGTAGTGTGCAATTTTATGCCATGTGATCCTGATCCAGTAATATGATTATAACCGCTAATCTGATGCCTCACACGTTTACACTACAGTTGGATCAGGCTGTGACTCGCCTAATTATTGACATCATAGGCCCATCATGAGAGGACACGATGCCAGCCAATGCAAAGAGGTTTTTGTGAATAATTGTAATTGTAACTGCCACAGTGGATAAAAACATTATGATATAAAATCAAGTGCCACCACTCTGCAAGAATGTGTGATTCTGATCCAGCTTGCAATTAGACTACCGTAGATGTGAATCCTCCTTTGCCGGATCAGACCTGAGTGTGATTCAGCTTGCCAGATCTACGCGTAGTGCAAGCAGTGTTCATAATCAATTGGAACGATACGGGCTGGACATTAAGCTTCAGAGATGTTGCTGGTGAATTTAATGTTCATCACATCACAATTAATCGTTCGTTCGTTTGGGGGTGTGGATAGAAACTTTCAACAGAGTGAGAAAACATCAAAGTCAATGTCTGCCCCTGATCTAGCACCAAGAAGGGAAACTTTTCTTACTATTATACATGTCAAATCAGTGTTAAACTTCATTCCAAGCACGTCAAAATGTCAGATTTTCGTTCAGAAAGCACCGGGTTATATGCTCAGCACATTTCTCCATTTTCGGTCGCTAAACCGTACACCGCAAAGAGCGATAAATGCAGCCATTGTCCGCGGTCCTGTTCAAATGCGTGACGTCAATCCCGAACAATGTCAAAATCTTTACCCACTTGTCGTGATTCGTACTGTGTGTAAAAGTCTGACTGTGTGCTAATTTCTTTCATTTCCTAAAAATAATACAAGTTTAATACAAGCAATATACATATTTTACTATGAATAGATTTTAAAAAAAATAGAAGGGACTGCATCAGGCTTTAGACCCGGCTTTGTCTTAGTCCTAGTCATAAGCCTGGCCTGCAGCGAGCTCAGAAGTGGTCACTGCAGATTACATTGTCCTTGTTATACATGTACGTGTATGTAGTCGCATCAAACGGCGTAGTACTGAAGGCAACTAGCTATCTAACCTTTGTTTTTTTCTTCGGATCTGGTATTTGCTCGAAGCTCGAAGCTTCTTTAGTCTCCGTAGTGTACACAATCAATAGGAATAGCCGGTAGTACGAATTAGTTTGACTGATGCTCTTCCCTTGCAAGTTTAATCCATTTTGGCATCAAAATTGGTGTTATTGTATGGGGTGGGTGTTAGCTATTGTATGGGGTGGGTGTTTTTGTATGGGGTGGTGTTTTTGTATGGGCTGGTGTTTTTGTATGGGCTGGTGTTTTTGTATGGGCTGGTGTTAGTGTATGGGGTGGTATTATTGTATGAGGTACATGACCAAAAACAGAATGTCAGTGGGCAAACTTCTCCTTCAACTATGTATTCTGCAGCATGTAGCATGTTAGATTCACAACAATTCACTAATACCAGTGGATATGTTACCAGGGATACAAGAATGAAAGATAACATCATGGCAGGCTTTACACCCTACCAAGTGTCTGATTCACCAACCACTAGGCCCCTGCATACCACCCTAGAAACAGAATCTTGTTTTTAATTAAATAATTTATATATTTCTGCAAGGGGAGGGGGGGGGGGGGTATAGTTATAAATTTACCCTAGCTTTCTCAAGTTGTGCCAGTGCTTGCCGTTCAGTTTCCCGTCGTATAGCCTCCCTCTCCTCATCCAAAGACAGATCTGAATCAGAGGGACGGCCATAGTTGGAGTCTTCAGAACCCTGTCGAGCAAATAAACAAACAGAGGGAAAACGTAAAATCATTAAATAGGACGTTCCCTAACCAGCAGAGTCAAAACCTAGATTTGGACAAAAGACCAACAGTAAACTCTTTCCCCATCAATCACACAAGTATTTTGCAAAGTATATTTTTAGAAAATTTCTTTGAAACTAGTTTTCTCCTTGACCGGAATAAGAGAGAAACCTCCATGTACAATGCATCATAAAAAATATTCCCCCACTAAAAGGTGCTGACTATTACAGTCCCAATAATATCAAATTGACAATAACGCTACGTGACTTTTGCCTAGATAGGGAATTCTCTGAACTAACTTGTTTATCGATGTACAGTGCATATTTAGTCAGGTGGTGACAAAATATACCAACAAAATATTCAGTATTTTGATGTAGTGGTCAACATACATATGAATTCATTATGAAATTGTTGGCAAATTCACAAAAAAGCAGCTGTTTAGACATACATTGAATGTAGAGACCTTTGTTTTATATCAACAATGTTCAAGTCCACTTTGTACATGTACGTAATACGTAATTATATGTAATTGTGTTATTTGGCAAAATATACAACAACAATAATAATAATAGAGCTGTTCTGATGCCATTTTGTCTTTCCCAATACCGATTGCAGTACCTGAGCTTGCGTATCGGCCGATACCGAGTACCAATCTACTAGCAGTACATTGCAGTAGTACATGAGTGGCTTCCGTTGTGCCAGGTAAACACGCTTAGCTAAGGAGTCTCTTTGTTGATTATAATTAATGGTGCGTGTTTCAGTTATTAAAAATCATAATCAACATTTCTGTGAACCAAAGTGCGAGTGCGTAACACGAAGCCCGGACGGCGCAAGGGCCCAGGAGACAATTTTGAATTGTACATGCTCTGTGGTGCATTCTGGGCAGTTTTGAACACTTGGAACATTTTTTTTAATTCCGTATTTATTATAAAAACACAGAGACAAGTGTGACTCTTTTACCTTTTATTCTTATAAAATGAACATGTGCAAGGAGTTATTATAATTCACTCCTACCAAAGTCTATCTCCCTTCTGCCCACCAAGCAGTATGCCTGGACCTGGTCCTGGCCGATCAAGTTTTCGGACAGCTTCCGCAAGAGGAATCCCATCCATTTCTTGTCCCACCCAGTCCCACTTCTAAGCATTTTTGTTGCCTTTATCAACAGTTTTAATTTGCTACATGTACCTTGTCTCGTTCGACGTTCCTCCTTTTTTTAAAGTCAGTTTGACACGGGCGTTTGCTATTTCGCTCGATATACATACGTGCATACATACATCGATGTACGTACATGTACGTGCATACACATCTACATCGTTTATCCAGCCTGTTATCATCAAGTTTGTAGGGTCTCCTTATTCCACATCCGGCAAATTCATTAGCGTGAAAAAAAAATGCCAGACTATCGGCTCATATAGTCATGAACAGAGGGTGCTATAGCAACATGTAATTACTGGAAAGCGGATCTCTATGTCGGTGTATGCATCGCGTGCGGTACGAAGTCTGTATCCATTTTATCATGTTATAAACGTATACAACACACGGAGCCAGACGATGTTCTTCCTTTATTATTGTGCCAGCCAAGTAGCGATATTGAAGGTTCCGCGGGCGCAGCGTGGGATGAAAATGCGGATTTGTTTTTTCAACGGCCGGATTTTTGTTAAGGCGGGAATTCACGGATCCGCAGAGAATTTGCATGCCTTAACCATAAGTATGGAGTAAGGTTAGTCAATGAGACAGCCAGATTTTGTTGGGATATAACGGGTCATGCATTTTTGCGAGCGCATTTTGCTGTGTTATTTACTACGTGTACTCCCTCTATATTTGCATAATAATTCCTTCAGATAAACAGCTGACATAAAAAGCTTTTATCAGATTTATTACAATTTTATAATTACACAAAATACTATTTTGCCATTTCCTGAATTTTTAACAGAAAATGAAAGAACCAATAATTGTATATAATTCTTTGTTTTCTTTCATGACTTTCCGATTTTATTATTTTCCCTAATTACCTTGTAATATCTGTATGATCTCATTATTTAACCCTTTTCTTACCAAATTGTTTTAAGAGAAAGGCTAGTGAGAACCAGCTAATTGTGTACAATGCAAGCAACGTTGACAGGTTACCCATGCCAATTCTTTTTGTCGAGTATACTCGTCAATGGTAATGAAGGGTTACGGTAATTAAATATGCATTCATTTGCATATTAAGTTTATAACCACCTGTATATAAATGTAGAAGTCACTTATAACGAAGTGCAGAATCAATACAAAAGCAGCATTGGTTTTGGCTAGGTGGCATTTTTGCATATTAGTGAGCTGGACTTAGTAATTTTTCTGTTACTATTGCTAAGTCCATGTGGTATTCGTTGAACCATAGTTCAGAAACGACAATAAATGCAAAACTCAAGCTGCTTGGATAGAATGTTTGGCACATGTAGAAGAACAATATTAAATTTATAAAATTATTCCAAGCTTTATTATAAGTTTTACAAATCTACAAATATGCACTGAAGTCATTATTCCTTAATTTGGCCATAATTTGGAGCTGGTATTTTTGAAAATCTTAGTGTCATTTTATTAAAATATGAAGAGGAATCTAAAGTAGAGCATATCTGACACTTAAAAATTATGTTGACATGCTATTCAATAGATAGAAGGGCAGGCCATACATAACCGTATATATAGCTCTCCATATATAGAGGGCGGCCCATAGCAGTTTGTTGCGGTCGCGCACTGTACGTACCCCATTGGAAAGATTATTATTTGTTGCTGCGTTGAGACAATATAAGGTGAGGGTGAATTAGAGTTGCAAATAAGTAAGATTTTGCCCCAAAGTCGTATCGGATCGGCGCATATCTCATACCCTGCTGGTGTCGGGGTATATGTCTGATACTGGCATCGGTATCGGAAAACAACTAAAAATAATATTTATACAAAAAGCTTTATTACATGAAGGAATTAAACAGTCTATTCCGAAAATTATGATAACTTCTGTGTGTGGATCTAATGTAATATGCTACTTGTATATTACAAAGTACAGTATAATAAGTAGACTATAGTGATTCTCTATGTCATTGGCAGTACATCCTCTGTGCAATCAATATATTAAATATTGATATTATAAATAGCATTAATCCATACAAATCTCTGAGTATATGTACTGTGTGTGTGTGTCCTTGTACAGGTATGTCCTTGTTACTAAATTAAGCTGCCTACTGGGGTATTTATTTTCAAAAGTAGAATAGATGATATCACCTCTGTTTATAATCATAGTACATGGCTACTTTCAAGGATACATGTGTGTATGCACATGTTTTTACACAATGTTTATAGTCAATTTTGGGGGGCAGAATTTGTAATTTAATTTCCCTGAATTCATGGATCCTGCCACAAGTTGTACCTAAAAAGTCTGAGGGGGGGAAATGAGCCATGCTGTTTTGATATTATTTATTTATAATTTTTTTTTATTAATTCAACTTTATTTTAACACAGGAAACCCAGAATCAACAAGAGTTGATCTTTCCTAGGGCTGTGTAGATTCTACTTGAATACATACAATAAGTATACTGTAGTTTAGATTACATTTGGGTGCAACTAATATACAATTTAAATACAGAACGTAAAATAAAGTAGAAATAAGTAAGTTAGGATGATCAAAAATGCAGTGTTGTATGTGTTACATACATACTGGGAAGGGCTTTCCAAATATAGATTGTATTGCAAGTGTGGAAACTGGATGAAGTGTTTGCAGTTTGTAGATTGTTTGGCAGAGAACTCTATAGTACGGCATCCCTTTAAACTTTAAATGTTTAAATTAAAACTATTGGGCCGCCCGAAGGCTGTAATGATATGTTTGATGTGAGAATAAGTGTTTTGTTTTTGGAAATGTGTAAACATTTTATACATGAAATAAAACATTATACATGTATGTATAATGTTTTATTTCATGAATATACCAACGGGATTATCTTGCCTTTAGCAAGAGTTGATGGGACAGTCGTGTTGGGCATGTCCCATGGCACACTGCAGAGGACATTATCACAGTAGTCAAAGGGAGTCACTACAATAGAGTTTAGTATACCTAACATTTGGAATTCATGAGTGCAAAGTTTGAAGAAGCATGATGAACACCACCAGTTATTAATATTATAGTTAGAGTCATTGATACATTACTGATATGAAAGTAAAGTGAACATTTTTTACAAAGAAGTCAAGGATGTTCATGTTACAAACGTATTATTTTCCACAAGTAGGTATATAATAAATGTTACATTTGTGGTTGACATTAGTATGATTTTGTTATGTACATTGATGTTTCATGTTTTCGGTAGGTACATGTTTACAGTTTCAATAGCATTGCGTAAGCTAATTAAAAGTCATCCAAGTCCATGATTATTTAAGTGCACATGGTCCTAGTATAGAGTATGTGGTATCTGTCCTAATGTTGACTAAATAATTGAGTTAAATACTTAATACGTTTTGTTGTCACATTGGACCATTGAGCACAAAGCCTTGCGAGTGCAAAATCAACTATTTTTGTGACGTCACTGAAACACCTACAGAAAGGTTCTTCCATCTGTATGCTCGATGTTAGTGGCCTTCAGGGTGACACACAATAAATCAAACAAAGGTTACACAACACCTCTACAGAGGTTACATACTGGATTCTGGACATTTTCATAGAAACAATTTGTCAAAGATGCTGAAAAACTTCATAGTTCCACTTCCAAAGCACATGAAATAACGGTGATATGTACAAGATGTTCAACAAATGCAGGTTCAAACATATTAATGTTTTGAAAGACCAACAAAATATTGCAGAGCACACAAAAAGCACACTGCACTGCCCAAGCTTTCTATCCCAAGTTAAAAACGTAGCGTACAATGTAGGTCTGTGAAACCTTTTCAATATTTAATACCTAAAATTACCAAATGTGTTTGTGGAGACAATGCTTATATATAGAATAAAAAAACAACAGTTGATTTTCCAAGGTGTTCTGGGTGAAGGGAAGAGATGTTTTATTTTATAGTTTCAATGTATTTAATTTATGGCCACTGGCATTTTACTACAAAGAACCCAGCTTATTTAATGTGAAAATGTAAAATAAAAATGCTTGTTAAAATAAATAAACCAATAAATAAACCATGAAATAAAATCTACATGTAAAGTATATGCAGCTATACTAAAAAGGAAGCGAGTTGATGAATAGATGTTTTTGTTCTTGAGTTTAAATTTAGAGAAGTCAATCTGTTTTTAATAGGATTCAACCATTTAATAACCCTTTCAACTTTTCTTTTCAGAGTCTGCCTGTAAACACATCCATCCACCTCCTGTGAGCAGCAGCCTGTGAGAGCCTCCGAACACAACAAGCCACTGAAGGTGCAGTGTTTTCCACGAGTAAATTGATTTCCAATGCACGCATTACTGACGTCATTGCCACTAGGTGGCTGACTGCCACACGGTGTCTGTCCGGCACTGCCAAATTAACATGTGATCATTACGACTAGAATTCTCGGCAGACACTAGACTTGTTGTTTCCCTTTCCAGTTAAAAAAAAAAACCTTCAGTACGCATTTACGTCAAAATGACAACTAGATCAACAGAACACTCAAGAAATCCAGAAAGACACCATGGATATTAAAACAAAATTGGTAAGGGTGTAGCTGAGAGAGCACTGTGACAACATTACATGTCTGATGCCCCTGTTATTAGGTCCCAGGGAAGGGAGGGGGACCTAGGGGACAAACATACAGGGGGGAGGGGGTTCCACTCCGAGGCTTCAAACTCTTACCTTTTACCCGAAGTAAAATGGCACCATTTGAAAATATACCCTAAAATGATATAACGATTTTGTCGTAAAGCATCTCTTTACTAGCAATCCCCAAAACTGCCTTTGAAAAGAGCATCTTATCTCAGTTTACTAAAAATGTAAGAATGATGTAGGTATATTACACATATGTTACGTTTCTATAGTATGTTATAATTCTATACCTTTACCAGTAAATTTGAAAATGTATTCCCCTCATGGATGTACATGTATTCCCCTCCCCTCCCATAAGTCAATACAGAATTGAAGCCTCAATTTTATTACATGTACATGTGGGGGTGTTCATATCACATACATGTACAGTTATGATCACACAGTACGTGTTTCATTGAAACAAGAAATAATACATTTGTACTTCCATGCAAAACATTACCTTTTCTTACCTGTAAACGTATTGACTGAGTAAATGTACCGACCAAGGCAGGTTTTAGAATCACATGTACTCACACACTAGTATGAGAAACTAACAAAACAGGGCACAAACCATTGTTGGGAGACAACATTACCCATATAGTGAGCATGCCCTATTTTTCTATTGTTAGTTTCGCATACTGGCAGTGTATAGTCCATGGATATCACGTCTACGGAAAGCGTTTTTTGTCTGCAGGGCCAAATTAAAAACGACAGCATGTGTATTTATTGTACATCAAAACTCTCCAAGTGGGCAAAATATAGGCCATTTTAGATGAGGCCTAGCAGAGAAACATATCTACTGAGCGCATGCGCATTACTGCAGGAAAAGTAATTAGGGAAGGGGTAGGGGAGAGATGTAGGTATATTCTGCAATAAATTCTGTGAAACATTGTTGTATAGTATAGAATAAGAGGTTGCCTTGTATAACCCGGTGAGGGTTTTAAGTTCGATTCCCACCCAGCTTGCACTGCTGTTGAGTTTTCATCTGATTCTAAAAAGGAATTTGATTTGAATGCTAAAATAATGTCCATGAATCCAGTGGCAGTGATTTTTATCCATGCATGTTGTGTGAATTTAGTTTTTACCGAGAGTTTATTTTGTAGGTTTATTGGCCTATCTTTACGTAAGTTACTAGTGCGTGTGTAGTAGGGCTGTACAAAATAGGTGAGTTTTCCAAAAAACTCATTGTCCCGGGTATTTAAAAAATAAAAAGGTATTCAAGTTTAAACTGTTATTAAATCTTTGTAATTATTAAGACATTTAACACAAAGTGTTTTGTTTCTAATCTGTGCCACATGAACGTGAGAATACAATTTACAGCGTGTTTTTACTTTATCCCCTGGTCTTGCCAGCCTCATGTAGTGTGCACACCAATTCGGATTCATAAAATCCATGTACAACTAGTCAGTCAGTCAAGGCAAAAATGTCATGCAATGTTAGAGCATTTCATTAGGAAATAAGGCTTATCCACAGGTGCATTTTAACACAAGAATTCCCACAAGGGCGAGTTTTTACAAGCGGTTTTCGTGAAAATTCAGTTGTAAATGTAGGCTCGATGATGATGATGTCAACAAAACAAAACTATCGTATCATAATTCATTGTACTTGCTGTAATGTACATGTATCAGTGGTGGTTCAGCTGATGATCACTACTGCCTCGTATCTGTCAAGAACCATAAAATGTACATTTCTGAGTGCTAGCGCTTGTTCTGAATGGGATTTCCCATTTTTATGGACAGGATGACGGGGATGAATACCACCTATTATTATTCAATGTCCACACAGATATTTGGTATGTGTCGATATAATCCTGAAGATTTTTCATCGGGAAATTTTATGATGTTTGATTGCGCTATATAAGAATACTTTAATATTATTATTCAGACTAATATGTAGATCCAATTCTTGTTTTGCACATGCACAAACATAAATTTGCAACAGCTCACATGTATTTCAATAAGAATCTTTTTTCACAAAAATCGAAAAAAGGCTAACCAAACAGGTAGTCGTATTTAGGTGGAAGCCCGCAGGCCAGATACAACCTTTTAAAATTGTCTGTTACCCGTAAGAGGCAGCTGTCTTTTGTAGCCATTAATTGACAAAGTACTAGGTGTGGCCCATGAACCCCCACTTGCTATTAAAATAGCCCAGCACTATAATAGCTTAGTGCCCCCATATTACTTTACAAATGTTGCTAGTTGTAAATTTAGAATTAGACCAGCATTTAATGTGCTTATAATGCCGTGACTATGTACTTTGCTTTTTAAAAAGCACTTTAGCAAAAAGTGCAGATTACACAAAGGGTTTAAATTAGATACACTGTCCGATTTTAGACCAAGAAATAAATTTGAAAAAATGAATTCATAACTTGTTAGGTTTGCTAAATAAGTCATTTTGCCAATCATCTGACAAGTATTTGTAGATGAACGTTTTTATGCTATGTAAAAAAGCCAACGTACCAAATTATCAATTCAAAATTTGAAATTGTTTCTGAAATTAATCACTCCAAAATCGGATAGTACATCTTTACTAATATGTGACATGATCAAGCGGAATGAGTCACATGTCGGCCCTGATGAAAAACGAGTTTTTCATGTAATGTTAAAGAGGGCATCTATAGCTTTTAATAACTGAAAACCCCATGTTGATTGGGTGTTTTGTTATCAAGTTACATACATTTGTTGAGATACCTACAAAATACACCAATCTGAGAAAAACAGCATTAATGTTTGTTTAATAATATCACAATATGTGTCACACTGCTCATACAATCATGTTTTGTGTCATTTTTAGGACATGTCTATAAAATTAAATTAGCACATGTGATAAATAACAGTTGAAACTTTGCAATTCTTTAATAATCTCAAAACTGCCAAATATATCCTCTGAACTATTTTGACCATATCTCACTTTGGGTGTCTTCGACATGCGACTTATTCCCCTTGATCATGTCACATAAATTTATATTGTAGCTGTTTATCTTGCAATTGTTTTTTTTTTTATACATTGTATTTTAATTACCGGTACATTTAAAGTTGGAGGAGATAAAATGTGACTGCCTTTGGCAAATGCGGATACTTTGGATATCTGTTCCCCTTTTGTTAATTGAGTAAAGAGTCGGAGATGGCTTGAGCGGTAGAGCACTCACATCTCACTCCTAGGATCGTGAGTTCACAACAAGGCCTTTCTCAGCCCGACCAACTGAATAAGTGAACAAAGGCGGCAGAGAAGAAGAAACGGTCACCATCTCAAAAATGCTACTGACATATCCCCAAAACTGTCGTAAAAAGAGCGTTGGACACAAACAACACCACCAACGACAACAACAACAACAATTGGATAAAACTTACAAAGTTACTGCTTAATAATAGTCAATTTCATACCATACGAAAGTCAAAAGATGGGGAAATTACATTATATCAAAATCTCTATTCCAAATTTGCACAAAGTGTCCAGCTGCTTTCACCAGAGGCAATCACACTTATTTCCTGCGTTCTTTACCTGCATGATGGATAATGAATGTTTTATTTTTTGGTGTATTACGTTTTATCTGTTTTTTGGTTTCCCCCTTTCCCTTTCCGTGTCCAGGTCTCCCTGGTTCTCCCGGCGAACGCGGCCTCCCTGGTGGGCAAGGCAGGAGAGGTAAAAAAGGTGAACAAGGTTTGCTCAATTCCCCACGTTGGTCTTTCTTGTTCCGTTTTCACAATGAAAATAAATTTTTTAATTTCTCCATCGCCATCGCCATCGCCATAACCATTACATGTTTTAACGACTCACCACACCCGCCATGTTCCGTTTGACCTATACTAATAAAACTTTTGAATCCAATTACGATTTCAACTTCAAGAGGCACTATTCACAGCTGCTTAATAGAGAGCGCCCTCGTTTGGCTTTACATGCACACGTGTAGATTTAAGCTTCGGACTTTAAATTTGCCGCAGCCACGAAAGGCAACAACATCGCCTGATTGTCTTGGGGTCTCGGCTACTACATGTATATATTTTCGATCAACAGAAGATTACCAGATCCTCTGGTCACAAATGTGCACTTGTTCCAAAAATAGATTTATCCGCCTGGCGCCAACCTAACGGACATCAGCCGTTGTTGTTTATTTCGTTGATGGATTTTTTCCCCATTTTATTTCAATCCTCAACAGTTGCAAACTCGGTATTCGTTTGTTTTCGATCAGAGAATACGTCTATTTAGCCTTTGGAATATGAGTTTGCAATCAATGCAGTTAACACACATGATCAGCTATATTGAATGAAAGACTTATCCGTCTTGGCAGAGATTTCATGTGGTTTTAATATTTCAGCCATCGGCGGCTGTATCAGACCTAGGTTGTTTTATTTGTTGGCAAGGTAGACTTGTCACCGATTTATTACAATGTTTCGCGGAAATTGGCTTCTGGCCGAACAGGGGTAGCTATGCTGTAAATTTGTTTTAAGACACAACGTCATGGCAACGCAGGCACCCACATGGCATTCTTCCTCTGAAGATGTCATGTGCGATAGGATGCAGACAGCATTAGTCATGTCCAGCAGTGAAACATACAAATACAGCTTAGTTTGTGTTTGTCAAAAATTCCTGTGTGAAACACATGCTCACATTTAGTTTTGTTGCGTTGCAAAGTGGTTTTTGCCTCCCATCGCGTTCTAGTGCTGTGGCATGTACTGTATAATAAAACAAATCTATTTCAGCTAGAAGAGAGAAGATTAATACATATTATTTTATTTGCCTATGATATTCGGAGGGGACGCTACACTCGCAAGTTTGTGCTCCGAAACTGTTCGATGACCCGTACATACAGTGTACAAAATTTTGACATTTACGTGATCAATCATCATCATCTACACGTAGGAAATGAGCTACCATTGTTCCCTAGCAACGCTAACATCATCTATTATTAACTTGTAGTTGGTTATAATTTGCATTTTTGATATCTTAAAACCCTGTTTACTATTCGTGTCGTCAGCCTGAACAAAAATGGCTTAAGGTTTTATGTTTAAAGAAAAAGGAAAAAGAAAATAGTTTCCACAATTTAAAATTGGGAATCAATTAGTAATCATGTTGTCTACATGCCGTTTGAATGTTTCAAAATTGTGACTTCATTTTCCTTTATATCTTCAGACTTACGCCAGACGCCTCTGAGTTTGGCAAGGGAGTGTTCTGTTTAATTGAAACTGTACACTGTAACAGCGTGGCTTTCTGCAGAAAGCCACAAACTGGTGCGGAAACGAATTCAACTTCTTCATATAACATGAGTTAGGCCACTTTTGCATTAGACTGACGATATGCTTCCTTTTAAGAGATCCCCTTGTATGACATCCCTCTGAATGAACTGTGTAGTGTCCTTATATTTTGTAATGCTCCACTGTCTCACATAACACTCCCATTTGTAAGTCACCTGTTGAAAACTGTCAATTTGGTTCCAGCCAAACAGCCATGCTCTCTTACAATTGCGGAAGAAAGGAAAAACAGATTTCTCCGGGTATTTTACAGCATTTTTTTAAAGAAAACATCAAAAATCACGTGCTGTATATAATTTCAATTTACAGATTTGGATGAGATCATACTGGAGATTTAATGAAGTACAACAAACTATAAGTTTGTTATTAAAGTTTGAGACACATTACTTGAATAATTGCAACTATATGAAGGGGGGGTCGAATACATGCATAATTGCTGTATGCGTCTACTAGGTCTGTATCCCACTTCGGAAAGTGCTGGGAAATGAGATAATATACTGTAAGCCAAATTGGGAGAATCCGGCTTTATAGCTTCGGCAGGGTGCTTGGGCAGTCTGCGATCGTGTTACCCTGCAGACAGTTAAGTCTTTGCGGACGAACCCACGTCTTAGGTCATTGTCTGAGTGTGCCTATATGCTCAGATTTATGCCGGCATTAAAATCCCAGACGCAATGCATTCAGGAGTGGAGCAACCCTTATCTTGCATAGTCATTCAGACACACAAATAATTTGTGGCAAATTATATTTTTTGGATAACAGCAGGGGCCACTTCTTTTTGCAGTGCAGAATTGTTAAGGACGATATAAAGGGTGTTGGTAAAACCCGAAGGTAGCCGGAGGTAGACAAAGTCCAGTATTTAATATGTATGAAAGTACCCTCCGGGTACGATGGGTAACCCTAACCCTAACCCCAACCCTAACCCATCGTACCCGGAGGGTTCTTGAGTACAATTTTAAGCACTTTACTACATGTTAAATACTACCTCTGGCTACCTCTGGCTACCTCCGGCTACCTCCAGGTTTTACCAACACCCTGATATAAAGCAGATTGGACCGAGTTTTTAGCCAAGTGAGGGCACCAATTTCATGATTTGAGGGAAATTTGAGGTTGGAGACCCTGATGGTCGCAGAATACTTGAGCAAATCATTTAGATGAATATTACCAGGAAGAGAATTAACATACATCTGTCAAAAGTGCAAATTAATTCCATTAAGTTGCTTTTT
>JAVCKS010002807.1:0-17859 GCA_032273685.1 Pteraster tesselatus | reverse complement strand
CAACAATTTCTATGTAAAACAACACAAAAATAAGCAATAAAATCAAAATTTAACAAGAACAAGCTAGAGATGTACATATACTTAAACCGTGCATACAATATGCGTGCATACAATACGACATATAGAATATAAACGTATACAATATGCGCATAATTATGTATACAATAAGTACACATACAATACCTATCCCTTCCTCACCCCTAGTAAAATAAAAGATAGGCCTACTAGTAGTACTACTACTCTGGCATGAACCCACGACATTACAATATTATTTCTAGTTTCAATGATTCCTAAGGCCATGTAAAAAAAAAAAAAAGTTGTTGATCGTCCCTGCCCGTGTTAAGGCCACAATGACAAAAACAATTCCCAAATAGAGTTTGTATATCACTCTGCTGGATATGAGGCAGTTTGTTTGTATTGTGGAGAGGATCAGCGATTTGGTAGAGAAAGATGGTTTCTACCCACAGTGCCAGGGATGCATTAAAACAAAACCTGTTCAAAAACGTGAAGCAGGTCACATGGTACCTTGTAGTTAAATAAAAAAATTTAAATTAAAAAAAAAACCTCCCTTCCCTACGACTTAGAAAGGGAAAAAAAGGACGATTAACTATTTTTTTGTACATGACCTAATTTCATTGCAAGAGTAGTGAGTACAACTATAAATTACAGAGCCAGTCGCAAATACCATAAAGGAATCCGGCTAGTATACATGTAAATCTAGAGTTGGTGTATGTGGTTATAACAGGCAGTCGCACCATCAATAGAGGGCGCTGCGCACTCACGATCACTTCTAGATAGATACTGTTCGTTGTGACCGTAGTTGTTGCTATACGGCTCGGGCTATTTTGGATAGGGTTCCTTGATATCATTCTCTTTGCTTTGTAAAACATTTCATTCCTAAAAAATCCGGAATTAACTTCAAGATGGAGACTTCCTTCAGTAATTTATTGACCGGAATTCACACTAAAATAGTAGCAATAACTTCACTTTTCGATCTATTTCATGTTTGAAGTTGAATATATATTATAGATAATTGGCCCCCAACATGGAACTGCTCATACAAAATAGAGAATTTAATAATTTATTTAGAGCAAACTGTGGAGTGGTGGATGCCATTTGATGCCATTAATGATAGCATCGTACACTGCACAAAGTACTATATGTGGGCTTACTTATAGAATACCCCGTCACTCCTGTTTTGGTGACTAGTGTGGTACCCTTGTAATTAGAATCATTGTGAAGTGACTTCTGGGTACCAGGATCTTTATAGAAAAGTGACGTGGTGGCGGGGTATTCTATAGAGACTCCTATATCGTGTTGTTCAATAGCGGACCAGTACATGTGTGGGTTCTAAAGCTAATTTTCAATTAAAACAAAGTCCTTCTCAATTTTTCATTAAACTGCTTAGTTAGTCAAGGTATATTTGTGCTCACTCACTGCTCTGATGTGTGCGAGTGGCCTGTATTCAACAATAACTCGTAACTACTAAGCTAGGTACCCCTCTATTGCACTAGTAGTGCTAGCCTACATACCTGTACACTGACACTAGTGACAGTCACAGTGTTGTGACTGTGGCATCTGCTGCAATTTGCAAATTGTATCTGTAAATGTGTAATTATTTGTACTCTGCTATTGCTAAACTAAAGCCAGGGGAGGCGTCAGGCAAAATAAGTATAGGGTCGCAAAATAAGTAGGGTCTGCCGTTAGTTTGTGCACGTTGGAGGAAAGTGCATGTTGGGGAATCCCTTACCTAACCCTAACCCTAACCTTAACCCTAACCAGTACTACCCTAACCCTATTTTACGCCCTACTTATTTTGCACGACACCGGCAGGGCAGGTCAACATTAAGTCGCTCGTGCATTGTCCACCGCCCTTCCCTTGTTTCAGCTCATGCTAACGGACTTACTCAGTGATCCGTCGTCGAATTTGTCAAAATCCCAGCCTTGTTTTTGAGAGGCCATGTTTACGAGATTTAGAACATAGTTTTAATTAAGGTTACTGTAATATGTACTAAAACTTGTTCAACACCCAGCACTCAGCAGCCACATCCCATATCCGACGGCCCCCATTAAAACAAATCACGTGAATATTAACAATAGACAGCGCCCTCTGTGTTTATAGTACAGTCCACCGACGTTAGAGGGCGCAATACGACTGTATTCCACAAACAGACTTATAGGTTCTGGTTCTGTAGCTGTACGTATGTACTGGGGCCAATTTCATAGCGCTGCTAAGCAAACCTTTTGTGCTTACGGTGCGCTCCTAAGCAGAATTTATAAGAGAGTGTATAAGCAGCCGTTTTCTGCTTACAACGCTTAGCACGTGAAAAGGTACGCTAACCGGTCGGTATTTTGTGCTAATTGTCCGTCCGCCATTTGTTATGTACGCAAACCACGGGTGCATGTATTGAATAAACCGTCCGTGACGCAAACATGGTGTTGGGAAGACAGCATCGTCGTGAACGTCGGAGAAATATCCGATCAATCGCTAGCGATATCCATCGCATTCGAGAAAGGAACAAACTTCCGTCTTTGATCGAGGTGATCTTTTTCGAAGCGATGTGCTGCTGCTAATTTCATCGTGAACAGTTAAAAACGATAGCTCTATAGTTTACAACTATTTTTGCTTCTTATATCTACACTCTTGCAGCTAGCAGACGCCGACAACTCGTTCATGGTGACTACGCTATCACCTTAAAGGTGTAGTTTTACAAGATCTATAGGTATATACAAATAAATACTCAGCTAAGCTGAAGTATTCCGAATTCATTCCGAATTCATTCCTAATTCATCCCCAAATAATTCCTTAATTTCCTAATAATTTGTTTCAAATTCATTCCTGCATTAATAATTCATTCATTATTTGAAATAGTATCGTCCACCTTTTTAAATGATAATTTATACTTCGCCCCTCATGATCAGATTAAACACCCTCGCGGGCGATGGTACACGTTGGCTCGTTGAGCACGTCATCAAAATCCAGCGTTTTTATTTATCGAGAGTTTCACGAATAAGCAAATTATCGAGTATGACGTACAGACGGGCGGCACTACTTAAAGGGACACGTTGCCTACGAATTGGGCGCTTTGGGCTATAAAAAGCGTTTGATGTGAAATGAACACGGTCGGAAAGATGTTTTAAAAGTAGAATATAATGATCCACACAAACATTCCCCAAATTTGTGTGGTTTTCCTTTTATTGGTGAACTAACACGGTCCGCCATTTATGCGAGTCAAGATTTTGACCCACATAAAATGGCCGACGTGTTCCTACTTGTCTTATTTCCAGTCGCAGCTTTTGAACTACGACTGAGCAATTATAGATTTACCAGGCCATTGGCTACGGCGCCAGCCTAACTGCTGTTCATCGCACATTTTGCCCATTACACGGACGATGTTATTTGGCCGTTTGGAAATACGTATACGTTTCGCGGGAACGATATCGAGGGGCAGAGGCCATTGTTCTTTTTTTAATCACCATTCACTAATTCTAACACAATAAAGGTGTTTTATTGCAAGAACAAAATAATCTTAATAAGGATAAGGAACACCTCCAAACAGTAGGCAACGTGTCCCTTTAATTCCTCCGGTAACTTATTTTAATCGTTTGCAGAACGAACGAAAAGCGAGTGTTTAAAGCAATCAGTTCGGCAAATGGCTGGAGTAAATTTGCTCAACGAATTAACAATAATTATGTTATTTAAAATCGTATAGCTCATTACAAGGCGGAAATAATGTCTTCTATTTGAAATCCAACCAATTTAATATAGCAACAAAATCCTAATTTGCCTTAGTACCAATCTTTGCTTACAAATCTAGCATACCATTTTTTAATACGTTCGACAATATTTTTTCGTTTATAATTGTTTACCTACTTTTCTATTTTGGATATTCGAATAACTTTGCATTTATTGCTATTATTCTAAATGTACAGGACCAAATCGCATAACGAATTTAAATCTGATTGCAGGGCTGTGCAGTCTGAAAAACTGATATACATACACACCGGTACACACGCGACAAACAGTGTTGCCGTGTTTTGGCAGCAGCGCCCTCCACAAACATACGGTCCGTCTGCAACTGCGCCCTCTATAAGGCGAAGCTGTATTGCGAATTCGCGCTTGTTTAAAATATACCCCTTGTTGAAAATCACCGATCTCTACATATTGGTAGCAGGTTCGTACGTAATTGGATGTTCGCCAAGTGAATTCAATCGGAAGTACTGCGTCGGCCATTTTGAAAGGGGCAAAATGACGAAATTTTGCTCTGCGATAAATTGTACAAACCGGTACAGCCGGAAAAACAAGGAGAAAGGAATGACTTTCCACAAGTAAGTTGATATTATTCCTAAAGCTTATCAGTCATTTCGAGTAACTCAGTTCCGACAGCTGTTTGCTCCTTTAAATATGGCGACCGAGTTGCTTCAATTTTCGGCGCCGCCCGCTATCCATAATGTAGAGATCAGTGGTTTAAAATACAACGAATTAGCAGTGTGCCCTCATTAGTTGAATGGAAGATTCAAACACAATATTACACGGCTGCATGGAGAATGGGAAGACGAACAAGATTCTCGCGTTATATGATACTTATAGTGTACCTTTTACAATACTTTGCATTTTAAGAAAACGTATGTTTGATTAATTCGATCAAAATGCATAGAGCGATGGATGACAATTATAAATGATTCACATCCAGTCCTTTAGCAATGATAGATTGCGTAGTTTTAATTTCTAAAGTACATGTACTATTATACAGTAGTTGTCTTTTCATATAATATCTGAGTTAATCTTTGATGAAACTAAACAGAATAAATACCGTCAATATTTTGCAGTTTCGTTCTGTTTTAGACTATATGGCTGGTAAATAAGTAACGAAAGGGATGTATTGTACCGTCCGTAATCGTCCATACAATATCTTTAACTAATTAGGCTAGCGCTGGTCGTAGACTAACTCAAGACTAATATCACGGGACTAATTCTGGACAACAACCCGATATGAAACATAACACTATTACCGTCGGTAATTATAAACATGAATTCTCTAATTTTGCTACAAAAATATCAGTGTCACTGATTTAGCTCGACAATCAGCAGGCAATAACTCAGAATCATAATTGGTTTAGCAACTTCGATTAAAAAACGTACAAAAGCTCGTCTCTCATGCATGTCTAGAAATGAAGTAAAATATACGCAAATAGTTTGTTGAAAATCACCGATATCGCCTCGTTGTATATCGAGTCTTATACTCTATCATCACTTAGTTTATGATCGAGATTCCCAAGAATTCAAACATTAAAAACGTTTTTGTTAAAGCTTTGTCCGGGTTTTGACCGAACGGATCATTATGCAATGGTATGAATAGTACCAGACGTACATGAGTTCCGTAGCACCGAACGGGACTACAATGACAGTAACATAATTACCGGTAGGTCATTTTCGAACCTCGAAGATTGCGTGGCCACGAAGAAAAACCGCAATGTTTTTTTACGAGGTTCATTACCGTTACCAATCGACAGAAGATTACAATTAACTTGTCTATTCTCACTGTAGCATATCTAGTTCTCCTTCTAAGTGTTTACAGAAACACACATTTATGTTTGGCTCTTTGTGCGAATCTGTGTTATCTACACACTACGAAATATATGTTATCCATACACTACGAAATATATGTTATCTACACACTACGAAATATATGTTATCTATACACTACGAAATATATGTTATCTACACACTACGAAATATATGTTATCTACACACTACGAAATATATGTTATCTATACACTACGAAATATATGTTATCTACACACTACGAAATATATGTTATCTATACACTACGAAATATATCTATACACTACGAAATATAATGTTATCTACACACTACGAAATATATGTTATCTACACACTACGAAATTTATATGTTATCTACACACTACGAAATACATGTTATCTATACACTACGAAATATATTTTGATACATAGCAGCACCCCTATGCACATTTGCCACACGAATTGTATGGTATACAAGTGTGCATCTCAATTTGGGGTGCAGATTTCCAATATACTCGTGTGGTAAATTTGCACCCCTGATTATATGGGTGCTGCTATTGTATCATGGGTGCAGATTTGAGCCTTTAGTTTCTTTAATCGGTGTCATATATAAGAAGATTTATAAGCGGATGTTAATTTGCTTCATTTTGTGAGTGCTTTGCGTCCCCCTCTATCACCGCAATACACTTTTACGTCATCGCAAGAAAATCGTAGGTGCTGCGGGAAGGGGATTCTTGCGAGGACGTAGAAGAATATATATTGTGGTGCAGGAATGCGATTTATGGACACTTTTTGTAGGCGGGGCAGAGGAAGACGCAATTGCACTCACAAAAACAAAGCACATAGCCACTAAGAAATGTCGGCCATCAAGAAAATGACACCGACACCGACTAAGGTTCATTCAAAAAGCCAAACATGTATATTTCTATCTCAGTCAACCTGTAATATCGTTAGTGTATGTGAGCGCGTGTAGTTCTTATAGCTGGGGATGACATTCGGCTCTGTAACCTTGCTTAAGCAGGTTCGATAGGTTCGATCGCATGGCGCTAATTACTGTTCATGTTACCATGGTGTATTTGTGGGAAGTTATGTTCGGTGTGGTTTTCGTCAAATTGTGCGCTTAAACCGGTGAGCAACAGTCAATTAAAGTAGCACTTCTACCTTCTCAAAATGCCAACAAACATAAATCAGACCATTACTAATAATTAATGATACAATAAACTGTTTTAAATACTAATTAAATCTAACTTTAAATAGAAAAACAACCGATATTCTATCCCATTGCCTAATTTATATATACTAATGATTGCTTCGAGACCTTTCCGATAGTCACGTGATGTGACGTAGGTCCATGAAGACCGTTCGCGTCAGCAACGTACTTACAGTGATGCCAACCGTTCCGTTTTTGCCGTATTTGTCAGTTATTACACGGCAGTACGATTTATGTTTGTTTTGTTATGTTTTTCCAAAATTCAGATTGTACAATATAGCTGCAACAGGGCCGGCTGATACCGCACAGTGTTCTTAACGACCCGCAGGCCCTACATAAATCAGTGCAGTGTGCATGTGCCGGACCCACCACGCTATAATCGTGAAACACTTGGTAGATTCTGATCCAGGTGTGTTGTGGAGTGACTATTACAGAATTACAAGATCCGTACATTATATGTTACATGTACCGCGCACGACCCACTATCTTGGGAAGTGGCATTTTAGCCCAGCCCGCGATACGCATAATACGGTATACTTCATTACACGCATTGGGAAACCTGACATGACTAAGCCTTTTCAATCTCGCTCCAAACTGTATGGTTTAAAAGGGCTATAGTAAAAAACGGCCCTAGTATGGAGGTTTGGATTTCTGGCCATGCGATGTATGCCGTGTGAAATCCTGTAGAAGCACGATGACCGAGGAGGTCGTTTTATGTTCGGAGTTCTGACGGTTTATATTTTTATTTTTTATTTTTATGATTACAAAGTGAAAAAGTGTCATAATAATGTAGGCTATAATTACCATATTTGGAAAGATTATAGTTCAAGCTTTCTTTTAAGGGTAAGCTTGTGAGCTGTATAGATGCTCGTTATAATGCCTGCCCAGCGCTGACAATTTCTATTTTCGTATTACAAAATTTAGTCATTTTTGGATCGGCGCTCGCCCCCGCCGATTCAAAACTGTAAATATGTTTAAACGTACGCTGGTATTCTTTTTTTTCCCTTTCGTTAGGTACTTTTTTTGTTGGTTAAGGTTGGCACCACTGCTACTGACAACTGACTGTGCGTGTACGTCCGTGTACATTTACTACGTACATATCATGTACTGCTAGTATTATGCGACCGTGGAGTGACGTATATATAGCATCACGTGACAAATATTTGTAGAAAAATTCGCGCAACTTGTAAGCCAGTCAATAATTGAAACATACATTTCAAACCCTGTTTAACACATAATGAAGGCACATTTTTAAATAATTATTTCGGCAATTGAAAATATGGACAAAGTAAGAAGCAATAAACAATACCAGAATCATTTAAACCTAGCACCTCCCTAGAACTACCCTAGAACTACATCTTTAAGGTAATAACATTTTAACCTAGTGACTGCCATTTGATTTCAAAAGTTTAGTGAATGGATTACGCGCCCTTGGACACCCGAACAGGCACATTCCGCATAAACGTCACATCAGGCACTATCCCAGATGTTTTATTTGTATTGCTCCTGAGAATTAGTTAACGAAGTAACTACTTATGGGCATAACGGATAGACGGAAATGTATCTTTGTGCAGATTGTGCAGACGCGTCGTGCGACTGTTTGGTGTCATTTAGGCCCATATATTGTTGATGCTTTCGTATAAGCCCCGATGGTTTGCTCGCAGTAAACGTGACAAGCATAATTGGGGTTCAAGTCAGCTATTGCTCGGCAGTTCTAACTTACTTATAGCCTTCGGGTAGGCCCTGTCCGACAGGGCAGCGCGGTCACTTGGTGACTCGCAATTTGTACGAGAGCGAGTTTCCATTTTATTTTAAGGAAGCCGGCGGCTTGTTGTCACTATCACACTAATTGGTGGTGGAAAGCGTATAGGAAACAATTAGGGCGATTTACAAGGGATATTATGTGCGATGGCCTTTTGAAATACGCCGTTACATTTGATCATTTCTACTGACTAATAACTCTTTAAAATTAAAGATATACGACGATTAAGAGTACTGAATGCTACGAAATACGTACAGTACTGTCTCGTTTAGAACTCTCGATGTTTCGATCACTTTGTTCTATATAGTCCGTTATGCTCCTGGTTGTAGCTTGCGACGTCTGCTCTGAACTAGGAGGTAAGCTATTTAGAATTAATATATTTATGGCTATTCCACCAGTTAGCAATAGCGTGGTACTCTCGGGCGCAGTCCTTCCGGAACCGTCGGTTAGTCAGACTGTAAACCACCGGGTTAACAACGTGGTTAGACAAAGCGATCAGTGTAAGTATTTGGTACACGATATAGACAATGTTGGGGTTTTTAATATCCGCGAGGGTAATCACGCTCAGGACGGCCCAAAATGGTATCCACGACAGTAAGAAGATCAGACTGGTCATGAACAACATACGGGTGGTCTTCTGCTGAAGGGCCGCGCGACTTCTTAGTGGTTGTGGCGGCTGTTTGGATCTCCCGGTATAACGAGCGGTTTGGTTCACTTTGAGGAGGCGAGGTTCAGATTGACCGCCTGGCCTGTGCCCGCGTAGCTGCTGACGTTGCTGCTGTTGATATCCAATAGCACTTGCGTTTGTCCCTTGGAGTTGTTCCTGCGGTGAGTCGTCGTCTGTGATCGGCTTAGTTTCAGGCGGTAAGCCAACATGATTCACCAAACGTGACCCTTTATCAGCTGGAGTCGCAGATCGATTTGCTTTCGCCGCTAGCTGTGATAAGCGATGCCGACGGCGACTCTCGTCTTGTTTTCTCATCTCGCGGACTCCCGCTTCTACTTGATCGCCTTTTTTTACATGTCGCCGGATAGTCAGGTAGACTCTGCCGTAGCACACAATGATCATAACCACTGTCGTGACAACAGCAGCAATCTGAATCAACCACCACATGAAGAAGAGGATGTGGGACCATATATGGGGTGAAAGTATTAGGGGCACCTCGGCTGCCAGACACAGTACGGCTGTTAGGAGGATGGCCGCCCTCGCCCGCCGGCCGTTCAGCTTGCGCTTGTTGCACCGGCACACGCAGTCGTAGCGATCGAACGCAATCAACGCCGTCGTCGACACGGATAAAGCGATGCCGATATTTCGAAACCCCCACACAAACTTCCCTGGAAACTCTTTACCCTGGACCTGGAAAACGCCTTCGACAACATAGGTGACGAACATGCCGCTAACTAGCAGGTCCGCTACTGCCAGACCGAGGATGAGGACGTGTGTGCTGGTCTTTCGTTTCTTGGCGCTGTAAACCCGAAGTATAACGCCGTTACCCAAAACCCCGAAGACCGCGAGAATGCTGTAGGATATGGCGTTGATTATGGCGCACGTACCCAAAATGTACGGGTCCACCTCGACCGTGGACGGAGAAGTCGAATTCAATTGACTGCTGACATTTATCATTTTGAAGCTGTGTTTGAAGTAGTTCGCAAGATAACCAAAACCAAGTGAAATCCTCGTTTGGAAAAGTACGTTTTGAACCGTAACCCAACGCTTTACTACTGACACTATCCTATACCTAGCACTAGGTAAGATTAAGTTGGTGTCATTGTTATACTACTGTATGTGCGTACACGGATATATAGTTCGTGTATTTTGGCTGGACACGGAAATGACCATTGCGTGCGTGTATAAATTGTGTAGGTAAATATTGTGTAGGCGGAAATTGCCGCTCATGTGTATATCGAGGTGGATGGCGGAGAAATGACGTAATAATTATGGGATGCAGGCCCGAAATTGACAAACATCAGAGGTATTATCGGAGTGGTTTGTACATTTGTACATATCTACAAGTCCACAAATCATGCAGCGTAAATAGGGTGTTCTATACCCATGGATAATTCGGCTTCGTGGTAAACAAACCGTGGCATACGTTATAATCTTCAAAAATACATGTAATGTATGTGCAGTATAAGTGCGCAACCACGATTGTTGTAGGTTTTTAAAATACGGTTTATAACTCACGGTGTTACATTAGGGAAATCTAATTGGGGAAATCTTAGCGCCCTCGCTTGGTTGTATATCGCCAACCGCACGAGGGCGCACGAAAGCGCATGCGTGATAGATATGGACGCTATGTTGCATAGTACGTCACGAAATATGGCCGGCCGATGTTTCGTTTGTAACACGAAAAACTCATGAGTTATGACTCACAACTCATTAGTTACCCTCGGTAGTCTTAATTTCATTTTCAAATTTATAAGTTTTGGAGTGTTTTGGAGGCCTTCATCGGTTACATCACACAAAATGGCTTGATTTAGTAATGACTATAGATTATGACGTCATCATTCAAATGTTATACAAAATCTTACAAACCGCTTCAACTAACAAATTCTTTTGAATAAAAAAAAAAAAATAGTTCTCTTTTGTTTTTCAATAGACAATATATTTCCGTTTTGTAAGAAATATGAACGGCCGTGAACTATGCAAATCGTTATGCACAAGCCTAGCGTAGGCCTAGTGTACTTACGGTTAAAAGCCTAAACAAGCGAATTTAAATTCAATTTATTGGTTTAGGTTCATATTGGATCTTGTGCGAAGTACTATCACATTCATGTTAAATGAAGTTCGAATGTAAGTTATGAACTGTATATTACGCAATGTTTGCAATACATGTATATGTGTGTAAATACAAATAAATACGAGTAAACAGTAGACACATGATACGTTTGAATAAATACGAATAAACACCTATACTAGATGCACTAGTAAAGGTACGAGTTAATACGACTAAACACAGCTAAATACAAAATATAAATACAAAGAAATAGGAATACTAGGAATACATACGAATAAACCTATAGTAAGTACAAACAATATAATATAAGCACGCACGCGCATATCTAACCACTGTCATTTCAAAGTACGTCCGACATTGTTATGAAATTGTTATTGGGAAAGTGGTGAATGGTCGCATGGATGAAACAAGTTTTGTAATTGCCGTTCAACAGTACCTTCAAACACAGCGCTTTTCTCGTATGTGCAGTTCAATTTATACTGGTACATTTAATTGGTAAATTATAGAATTATACTTTTACATGTACATGTGTAGCGTTCCCTTAATTTGACAATGAACTTAAATAACCTGTTTGACCCTACTTACTTACTTACTTACTTTAGAGACCAACCATTCCAGATGTTAAACAGCATACAATCAAAAAACAGTTGGCAAGGTTTTTAGAGCCACATATTTCTTATTTATTTAAGACCTTTTTGTATCCTTTTATGCACCAGTGGAATAGCTAATTTCCTCCTCTGTGAAATAACACAAATTTTGTAACAACCGATTGCATCATGGCTGAATACCTTCCCTTTGTTTGCGGGTGGGTCTCTAACAGAATGTGCCAAATTGACCATTATTTGTCCCCAGTAGAAGAAACAAATGCACAGTCTCTAGGAATAAGGAATGTGTATTAATTAGGAAAACAATGGTCGCTTTCAATGAATGAGTTGTTTACTGCATTAGAGGTTTTTTTTAATAAGAAAGTGTGAGAACAGGAATAACTGTTCTACAGGTGGCTCAACATGGATACAATTTTAATCTTTCTTGCTGGTCACTTCTTCAAAGTGGTCATTTGGTGTTCAATCCAAGCATCATTATGGTCAGATAAAAGGATACAAAAAGATCTCAAATAATAGGTGGCTCTAAAAACGTTCCAAACATGTTATGAGGAGTTCATATTGATTTTAATGTGCACGCGCATGAACTCGGCTTTGAGGGGCTGGCCCATCTGAAACGTTCTTAGGAGCCAGTATGTGGTTTCAGCTTCTTGGTCTACGTTCTTGTGCCGGTCGTTGCATCTGAAACGCTTACCTCTGGTGAGCCAGTATGTGCGATCGCTGGCTACGGTCCCGTGGTGGGAAGGTGTTTTCTCGACGGGACATTTATCTACAACATGTTCGAAGTGAGCATGGTGACGAACAATCTGGCTATGAAATACCGGATCGAGATGTCTCTCCTTCCAAACGCCAGAAGGTTAGCGATGTCACCGAGTTATACTACGTATCAAAGGTGAAAGAGGTCGACATGAAGAAGTTCAACAGGAAAGGCACAGATTACACCGTGAAATTTAAACATAGCCTGGACATCCACGGGCACTCTGATGTATTGGGAATATCTTGTAGGTATAGTGGTAAACTGTGCCGAACTTGATTATCTGATACAACTGCCCTTCGTCACAAAGGATGATCTGACAGCATCTCGTTTCATTGGACAGTAGTCTTGAAATAAACGTTACTCGTGTAGCTATGCCATTTGGAGGTAAGCCCCTTAGACGACGCTTTATTAATCTAGACAAGTTATTGAGAAGTAAAAAGTGTATCATTCAAATACTTAACAAAGAAGGGTTGTGCTGCGCCAGCCGTCAGGGCTATCGTTACAGCCAAAGCAAGGATAGATGGTCACGATACATGGGAAGCTATCCGTAAAGGGTGTATTATAGAACATAACCTCGCCGAAGATCTACACAGGAAAGCCAGTGTACCTGTAGGGCAATGTGGACTTGACGAGATAAAACGGGATGGGAAGCAGAACAAGATTCTCGCGTTATATGATACTTATAGTGTACCTTTTACAAATAATACTTTGCATTTTAAGAAAAAGTATATGTTTGATTAATTCGATCAAAATGCAATGATAAGATTGGGTACATAGAGCGATGGATGACATTTTGAGTAATAAATGATTCACATCCAGTCCTTTGCAATCATTGCGTAGTTTTAATTTCTAAAGTAAGTACATGTACTATTATACATAGTTGTCTTTTCATATAATATCTGAGTTAATATTTAATGAAACTAGACAGAACAAATACCGTCGGTTATTGCTGTTTCGTTCTGTTTCAGACTATGGCTGGTAAATAAGTAACGAAAGGGATGTGTTGTACCGCCCGTAATAATCGTTCATACAACATCTTTAACTTAGGCTAGCGCTGGTCGTAGACTAAGACTAAAATTAGAGGACTAATTCTGGACAACAACCCGATATGAAAACATAACACTATTACTGTCGGTAATTATAAACATTAATTCTCCAATTTTGCTACAAAAATATCAGTGCCACTGATTTAGCTCGATAATCATTTGCAGCCAATAACTCATAAAATAATTGGTTCGATTAAAAAAAACGTACGAAAGCTCGTCTCTCATGCAACATGTCGATAGTTCATTTGGTATATTTCGTACCGGTACATGTACATGTATATGCATTGACTTAGTCGTCTTCACGGACAGTTGAAATTTGGATTAGGGGGAAGCCATTTCGTAGTTTCGTAAGAGACTCGCTGCAATCTCAGCATACGAGTAATATATGATGGATACTATTAAGTGACCTGTTGTATATCAAAACATGGAGAAAACAATGTACTGTAAACGGCCCCGAAGAGTTATTATTTTGTATGGACTTAAGTGATTGTTTTTGTTCCATTGTAGTCTACGTTTGTACCATTATACCCAAAGTTTGAGTTCAATATTATTAGCGAAAACATTATTTTTATTTCAATTTCTGAACAATTAGGTCTGTCTAGAAATGAAGTAAAATACATATATACGCAAAGAGTTTGTTGAAAATCACCGATATCGCCTCGTTGTATATCGAGTCTCATATGTACTCTGTATCATCACTGAGTTTAAAGGCGAGATTCTTAAGAATTGAAACATTATAAAAACGTTTTTGTTGAAGCTTTGTCCCGGTTTTGACCGATCAGATCACATAATATGCAATGGTATGAATAGTACCAGACGTACATGAGTTCCGTAGCGCCGAACGGGACTACAATGACAGCAATTACTAATTAACATAGCGCAACATAATTACAGGTAGGTCATTTCACGACGCTGCTCATTTCGTATGTGCGCGTTCGAACATCGAAGATTGTGTGGCCACGAAGGGAAAACCGCAATTGTGTTTTCTTCTTTTTCTACGAGGTTCATTACCGTTACCAATCGACAGAAGATTACAATTAGCTTGTCTATTCTCACTGTAGCAAATCTAGTTCTTCTTCCAAGTGTTTATGGAAATATACATTTATGTTTGGCTCCTTGTGCGAATCTGTGTTATCTACACACTACGAAATATATGTTATCTATACACTACGAAATATATTTTGATACAGTAGCAGCACCCCTATAATTATGCACATTTGCCACACGAATTCTATGATATACAAGTGTGCATCTCAATTTGGGGTGCAGATTTTCCCCTATACTCGTGTGGTAAATTTGCACCCCTATGTGTGCTGCTATTGTATCATCTCTATGGGTGCAGATTTGAGCCTATAATTTCTTTAATCGGTGTCATATATAAGAAGATTTATAAGCGGATATTAATTTGCTTGATTTTTGAGTGCTTTGAGTCCCCCTCTATCACCGCAATACACGTATACGTCATTGCAAGAAAATCGTAGGTGCTGCGGGAAGGGGATTCTTGCGGGCGTAAAAGAATAGTGGTGCAGGAATGCGATTTATGGACACTTTTTGTAGGCGGGGCAGAGGAAGACGCAATTGCACTCACAAAAACAAAGCACATAGCCACTAAGAAATGTCGGCCATCAAGAAAATGACACCGACACCGACTAAGGTTCATTCAAAAAGCCAAACATGTATATTTCTATCTCAGTCAACCTGTAATATCGTTAGTGTATGTGAGCGCGTGTACTTCTTAAAGCTAGGGATTTCCCGCCTGCTCAGTTAGCGATGACATTCGGCTCTGTAACCTTGCTTAAGCAGGGATATAGGTTCGATCGCATGGCGCTAATTACTGTTCATGTTACCACGGTGTATTTGTGGGAAGTTACGTTCGATGTGGTTTTCGTCAAATTGTACGCTTAAACCGGTGAGCAACAGTCAATTAAGGTAAAAACATTTTAACCTAATGGCCGCCAGTGGATTTTAACATTAATGGATTACGCGCCCTTGAAAACCCGAACAGGCACATTCCGCATAAACGTCACAGGCAATCTCAGATGTTTTATTTGTATTGCTCCTGAGAATTAGTTAACGAGGTAACTACTTATGGGCATAACATAATTATAGACGGAAATGTATCTTTGTGCAGAGTGCAGAGTGCACACGCGTCGTGCGACCGTTGGAGTCATTTAGGCCAGTATACTGTTGATGCTTTCGTAAGTACCAATGGTTTGCTCGCAGTAAACGTGACATGCATAAATGGGGTTCAAGTCGGCCATTACTTATAGCCTTCGGGCAGGCAGGCCCTGTCCGACAGGGCAGTGCAGTCTCTTGGTGACTCGCAATTTGTACGAGAGCGAGAATGTTCCCTTTTATTTTAAGGAAGCCGGCGGCTTGCTGTCACTATCACTATAGTGGTGGTGGAAAGCGTATAAGAAACAATTAGGGCGATTTACGAGTGAATTATATGCGATGGCCTTTTGAAATACGCCGTTACAATAAAAATTGGATCATTATTTTGTAAATTAGGAGTACTGAATACGGAATACGTATACAGTACTGTCTCGTTTAAAAGTTTAGAGCTCTCGATGTTTCGATCACTTTGTTCTCAGTATAGTCACGTTATGCTCCTGGCTGTAGCTTGCGACGTCTGCTCTGAACTGGGAGGTAAGCTATTTAGAATTAATAAATTTGTGGCTATTCCACCAGTTAGCAATAGCGTGGTACTCGCTGACACAGTCGTTCCGGAACCGTCGGTTGGTCAGACTGTAAATCACCGGGTTAACAACGTGGTTAGACAAAGCGACCTGTGTAAGTATTTGGTGCGCGATATAGACAATGTTGTGGTTTTTATTATCCACGAAGGTAGTCACGCACAGGACGGCCCAAAATGGCACCCAAGACATCACGAAGACCAGACTGGTCATGAACAACATACGGGTGGTCTTCTGCTGAAGGGCCGCGCGACTTCTTAGTGGTTGTGGCGGTTGTTTGGATCTCCCGGTATAACGAGCGGTTTGGTTCACTTTGAGGAGGCGAGGTTCAGATTGACCGCCTGGCCTGTGCCCGCGTAGCTGCTGACGTTGCTGCTGTTGATCTCCACTAGCACTTGCGTTTGTCCCTTGGAGTTGTTCCTGCGGTGAGTCGTCGTCGGTGATCGGCTTAGTTTCAGGCGGAAAGCCAACATGATTCACCAAACGTGACCCTTTATCAGCTGGAGTCGCAGATCGATTTGCTTCCGCCGCTAGCTGTAATAAGCGATGCCGACGACTCTCGTCGTGTCTTCTCATCTCGACTTCCGCTTCTGCTTGATCGCCGATTTTCACATGTCGCCGAATAGTCAGGTAGACTCTGCCGTAGCACACAATGATCATAACCACTGCCGTGATAAAACCAGCAATCTGAATCAACCACGACATGGTGGTTGGGATGTTAAAGGACCATATCAGGGACGCAAGTATAACGGGCACCTCTGCTGCCAGACACGGTACGGCTGTTAGGAGGATGGCCGCCCTCGCCCGCCGGCCGTTCAGCGTGCGCTTGTTGCACCGGCACACGCAGTCGTAGCGATCGAACGCAATCAACGCCGTCGTCGACACGGATAAGCCGACGCCGATATTCATAAAACTATACGAAACTTCCCACTTCACCGGGAGCTCTCTACCCTGGACCTGGAAAACGCCTTCGACAACATAGGTGATGAACATGCCGCTAACTAGCAGGTCCGCTACTGCCAGACCGAGGATGAGGACGTGCGTGCTGGTCTTTCGTTTCTTGGCGCAGTAAACCCGAAGTATGACGCCGTTACCCAAAACCCCGAAGACCGCGAGAATGCTGTAGGATATGGCGTTGATTATGGCGCACATACCAAAAATGTACGGGTCCACCTCAGCCGTGGACTGAAGAGTCGAATTCAAGTGACTGTTGACATTTATCATTTTGAAGTTGTGTGTTCAGTATTTCACAAGATAACCAAAACCAAGTAAACTCCTCGTTTGGAAAAGTACGTTTGGAATTGTAACCGCAGTAGCTCTACGCGTTAGTTCATATCTATACTAGGTCTATACGGATATCGTACACAACAGCCAATTTGTAACAGCGACATCGTACATTCGCTGCTACCACATGATTTACGGGTTTGTGCGCAGAACGATACCTACTCTAGTATCGTGCGTTACTGGTCACTCCACACTGATCCACAAAATTGATTGCCTCCG
>JAVCKS010002796.1:5913-19118 GCA_032273685.1 Pteraster tesselatus | reverse complement strand
TGGTGTGAGTGTTTTACCATATACTTTTAGTAAACCATATTATTGGAAACATATATCATTGCTAGTGTGTAAGGGGTTCTTACAACCATACAGTATGCTTATGGTGTGAGTGTTTTACCATGATATACTTTTAGTAAACCATATTATTGGAAACATATATCATTGCTAGTGGGTAAGGGGTTCTTAAAACCATACAGTATGCTTATGGTGTGAGTGTTTTACCATATACTTTTAGTAAACCATATTATTGGAAACATATATCATTGCTAGTGTGTAAGGGGTCTCACAGTTATACAGTATGCTTATGGTATGAGTGTTTTACCATATACTGTTAGTATACCATTATTGGAAACATATATCATTGCTAGTGTGTAAGGGGTCTCACAGTTATATACAGTCGCATTTAGCCTGTTTCAGTTCCCATATTTCTTACATATTCAAAATGTAAAATTCCATAATGCATTACTATTGTGCTACTGGTATTACAAATAAATCAATACCAAAAATAGTGGTTTTGAAGGAAGTTTGACAATACAGTATCCTTGCATGCAATGTCTGTAGAAATTCAATGTTTTACTGCTCTTTCGATGCATTGTTCAAACTCATGCATGCACAACACACTCATAATTAGGGGTAGGTATATATAGCATGTACTGCTCATGTACTGTACATGTACATCTATAGAAGACTATAGCTCTAGGCCTATACGTACTGTACGTCTACTTTAATTTATAATCAAACATTATGGAGTTTACCTGGGTTTGTCTGTTACTAGGCAACCAATCTGACAATGGCCAGCATACAATGATCTACCTTACCAATCAATGAAGCCAATGAAAAGATGAGGTCACCAAATTCAACACTGAGTTATGATGACAATGTACTCAAAGGGTCTTTATACATTTCAGCTGCACTAATTTTATTTATTTTAGTGGGTGGGTTGTTGGTGTCATTGTGGTTGTTGTTGTTGTGTAAAGGTAACATTATATTACCCAGTACACAACAAGATTGTTGACTTGACTTTAGATAGATTTGAATTACACCTACACCTAGCTCTGTGATAATCAAATAATTTAAATTGTAACTTCCAAGTCTTAATTAATTATCAGCTAACATATAGTGGAATGATAATTGTTAATTTCATCTGAGCTAGGAAAAAGCTCATTTCATCCGTGGATAATAAAAAACTATATTTGAGTTGTAGTTGGGAAGAGCAAAATACCAGCTTGCTTTTCTTCTTATATTGTGGACGCCTAGCACATTTTTGGTTAAACAGTGTCTTATAGAAACAAAATACTAGGTTATAGGTCTAATGTGACGTGTAAATCTTTTATTACTACTGAAATAAAGGTTTGCATGCACTCTTTTGGAAAATAGATTGTGAAATTTGAATCACTAACACTGTGAATGTTTTGTCTATTCAAAATGTTTTCATAAACTGTAGTAGTTACTAAACATCATGTACCGTTATACCAGCATCAAGATTTTTTACTTAGAATATTTTTAATTGCGAAATTCTGTTTTTGAAATGTTTTTTTGCCGGTTCCAATTTCAACGGTTTTAAACATGTTTTTAAAAAACATGTTTTTAGTAGGATAAAAACATGTTTTTTCCCTGTTTTGTTTTGGTGAGGGAACTCACCGCTTACCAACGTTTTGGTAAAGGCAACACATTATTTAAAAGTTACTAAATACTAGTATTTTGACAGGTAGGCCCCTACCACAGTAAAACAACAAGAGTTTCATCGCAAAACGCGATATACGCAATTCTCATTTTTAATTTGAACGATTTTTTAGATCGTCAGCAGAGAACCGAAACCCATACCAAATTCGAATTTTGCAAAATAAGCGATATAATATACATGTATCTGAATAATTGCTTAAATCTGAATTCTGTGTGGCATATGGTCCTCCGATGAGCAATTTTCTCTAATCACTGAAATGGCGTATATCGCATTTTGCAAATAAACTCTTCAATTGTTGTTGTTGCAGGCATGGTCAGGACAGGCTAAGTAACTTGAGCAAACACAATTGAAGCAGTAGAGTAAGCCTTCAATTAAACTTTAGAAACAACCTTGCAACAAAACAACTATATTGACATGCAAATTAGAATCATTAACATCAGATCCATTCATGATACATTGTATTATTAGTAAATTGTGGAGTTAATTCCACAGCAAAATGAAAATGGATCAACAGTGCTCATTCTAAAGGTGGCTTTAGAAAATATTCAGTTACAAACTAATCATGTTTCATGAGGAAGAATACCGCTTGGAGGTAATGTCCAATATTAATTCCAATAACAATTATTTTACAAAATTAGATGAGAAAATGATTAAAAAAGGAAATTTTAATTGTGCCATTTTCTCTCCCAGTGTTTCATTTGGACATTGCCATGACAAAACATTAATGATTATTGTTGTGAAATGAGGGCAATTTGTAAGCATAGACAACAGGTGATGTACAGCAGCACTAAACTACATTAACATACTGCATATGACACTCTACAAGAAGAGTCTGCTAAACATAAAACAATTTTAAAACAACTCCATTTGTAAGCATTAGTATGCATAAATATTTGCCACAGAATGACAAACATTTAGTATATGCATTTAAAATTTGTTTGCAAGAATGAAACTGATATTTAGTTACCGGCATACATTCAACACTGTATTCAATTTCTTATACACTTACCAGTATTTGTAATTAGGAAATCCAATCAAGCCTTATTCTAAAATATAATCCATCTAACAATTAATGCACAGTATAGGGCCTACATGATGTGGAAAACAATTGGCTTCAGTTGTTTTACTGTACTCAGCATGAGTGCTTTGTGTTTTTGTGTAAATTGATGCATCTGCCTCGGACTGAGATTGGCTATAATCGCCAATCTCATAAAATTTGATCACTGTAATGAACACTTAGTAGTCAAGGTACTAAAAATAACTCCATTGTATTACAATGCTACGGTTATCAAATTCAATGAGATAGAGTTGCTGCATCAATTACATGTACTAGGCTGATGATTTCTGGGTTTTGAGTAAAAATATCTAATCAAATTAGCACTAAAATTGTATTGTTTGATTTGATTTATTTAACGGAATAGTTTAGGTGAGTTGGGTTTAACATATCAGTAAACATTATTTTTAGTTCTGACTTATTAATAGATTCTTTTTTTAACATGTTTGGCATTTTTCCATCACAAATATTTGTTTAAGAATGTTAACTGCAAGTGCAAATATAAAACCTGTAGTAATATAACATGGACAGGCACAGACAGCGCCTAAAGTAAATCTAGACAACAATTTAACAAGACATACACATTGACTAGTATTCACAATTGGTTATTTTTTGCAGCAGCTGTGTGGGTAATTGATTTTCAACAACAATGGAACTTGGAAGGCATTTATTGTATGAACCATACAATGTGTGGTCAGGTTGCTTAGCCGGCTACAAATGTACAGAAATCCAGCTTCTTCCATGGATGGATTCGTGTGTGTATCATTTCAATTGTATCAAAAAACATGTAAATTAATTTTGAAATGATGCATTTACAACATTTCTGATGTTTATCCGTGGCATGCTTCAATGTTACAGACTTTTTGTTGTTGTTTAGATAACAAATTTAACTTTACGAAAATTTACTACCAGTACCAGATGAATGATGCTACACTTAAGTAACCACTTTGATCGGAGGATTCTCCGTGCTTTAACAGTAACACTAGCACAAAATCACAATTCATATTAAACTGTTGCTAATAATTGGTAATAAAGAAATTTGTATCGGTTTTATTGTTACAAATACAAGCATAAATAGAATTAATTACACCAACTCTCAAATGTAAGCCTAGGATTGTGTCATATTTTACTTTGCAATTAATTACTGATCTAATTCTAGTTTTATCATGAGGACCCGGCCACAGAAAAACAAAACCAACTCCCAGCTTTTTGACAAATAGCTTAGGATTTTGGATATACTTCGTCTTAAGTTTGTTGAGTTTTGACCTAAGCCGGATATAGGCCTACTTATTCAATAACTTCAATTTGTTACTACTACTGTTCAATCCGGGTTCACGGAAAACACGGCTAGCGAGGTTCCTCGCCCCGGCCGTCGGCGGCGACACGGCGGAGTGACGCAGCCAAAATAACAGCGAGAGCCTGGCCGGGCGTCGGGTGCTTGCTGCGTAGTGCGTAGTCGTAGTAGGTACGTACAGCGTACAACCACTTTCTAAATTCATTTTACTCACCATATTTGTATTTTTCTTCGTGTGTTTCACCTGTAAGTTGATCTCCATCTCCTACTTTTCCTTTATTTACCATAGTACTCCAGAATAGTGGTCAAAATGTCGTATAAAAATGAGATTTGATATACTTTCAACTTCTCAATTTCTGGACCGAATCCGTGCTAAATAATTATGCGCTGGTAATGCATATGCATATCGCGCGCGCGCGCGCGCGCGCGCGTGCGTATCGCCTACAAAATAGGCGGCGGGCACTATGATATCAGCATGCGGTGAAGTTTGCATAACTGTATGACGTCAATTTGTACACAGGTTGGCGTTGCCTAGTTAGCGAGGCAACGCTAGCTAGCTACGCTGGTCGACTAGACTGAATCTACTCCATGATTGGATGATTGCATTGTTAAATTTTAGCTTTATTTTTATTTATTTATTTATTTATATACCACATCCAACAGCGGAATAACCGCCAATTACAGGAATGGGAACATTTGATGACTATTATTACATCCAATAGGGTGCAGACTGCCAGAAATACCGGGGCATGCCCCTTCTCTTTCACGATAAGTATTCTGGGTCAAGGGGTTGGTCGGTACAGATGGAGTAAGGCTCATTGTGATTTTTAGCAAGATATAATGTCACTAGATATGAAAAAAAAGTGATAGCAGTTTATAACTCTCTGTGTTATCACCCGAAATACCAAATTGGCGAAGCGAAGCGGGGGTATAATACTAAAATTGGAATAAATATTTTTTAAGGACCACAGAGTGCCAATAATTTTTTGGCCGAAGCGAAGCGGGCGCATAATACTATTTCGGGTGATAACACAGAGATGGTCGAGAGTTATAAACTGCTATCACTTTTTTCACTATATATCTGGCTAAAAATCTAAATTAGACTTCCTCCATCTGTGTGGTACCGACCGGTAAATTTTTGGGGTCTGGCTCATAGCCTACTACGACTTTATACATCCCATCCGAAGTTATGAATCAACTATCATAGACATACAACTCCGTCACCCAGGATCAGTGGTGTTAGGTTGGGTGGGCAACTCCCACGGATAAGATTTCACTCAAACTATAAAACGCCTAGCCATAGGCCATGCCATATTTTGCCCTAATTGCATATCAGTTTCAGAAAGTTATCGGCGGTTGGATGTCAAACTTGTGTTATGTAGTGGTAGTATCTACACCCCGGCCCCCAGCCAGTAATAGTATCTATCTCTTAGTATGCCCCAATTTAGATAAGACCCACCCTGTGATATACCAGACTATCCCCAACACTTGTTTAATAATTCTTGAGGCTTCTTGGTTCTTTGGTTAGTTGATAAATTGTAAAAGTTCTTAAGTTACCAAAGTAATTCAGAGTTTTGCCGACGTTTCGATCTTCTGACGTCACGAGGATCGTTTTCAAGGCAATGGCAGGAACAAGAGAAGTCCTAAATTTAAAGAGTTATTGCAGACGTGATAGAAATCACCTTTTCTTGTGCTTTGTGATGACTTTTCTCCAAGCTGCAGGAATGCCCACACTGTGGTCTCTGTTTATGTTTTCTTTGTTGATGTTTAGGTAGAACGCTTCGAGTTGTTTTCTGTGGTACCACTCTGTGCTGAAGTCCACAATGCTGGAATCAGACCAATTAATTGTGTGGTGTTCTTTCCAAGCATGTTCAGCAACAGCCGATTTGTCAATATCACCTTTGTTGGTAGCAGACAGCTCCTTAGTCTGGTCTTGAGAGATCTGCCAGATTCTCCGATGTAAACCTTGTCACAATCTTGGCATGGTAATGCTGTATATTGGGCCTGGGCGGTCGTTTAATAACTCAACACCAGCCAATTAAACCCTACTTCTATATAGCTGGTAAGAACCTCCAAACCTCAAATACAAAAGACTTCCTGTCTGTCTATCCTGTCTCCCTCCCAATGATAAAGCCCCTTGTTTGATTGGCAAGAAGTAAGACCCTTTACAGATTCCAGGTGTTAAGTGGACGACCACGAGAACGGACTGGGAATATAATGAGGGGCACCCTCATAAAAAAGGGGCGGAGAGGAGTTTAGACCATCACAAAGCTAACACCGATATCCTAGCTGCTCTACATCTTGTGAAGATATATTGAATTCTGGACTATGTGACTTGTTGTTTGGAGATAATAAATGATACTCTCGTATATTACTCTTAAAATACAAGTCTCACAACCTCTTTATTTATGTCCTTCTCGATATTACAATAACTACAAATACACCGATCCCAAACACAACACTTGTCCGAATGTTTTAGGTGGAACTTGTCGATTAGGTTCTAAAATATAAGTGCAATAAAACCGGTGTATTCATTGTTGATCTCTCACTGACACCCATAAATCTAACGGTATGCCAGACCAATTATTTTTGAAATTTCCTCGGAAACAAAAGAGCATTAGTTTATTATTATACGAGGCCTAAAATGCATAAAGCGGGCAAACTTTAGTCAGAGGCAAAGACACTGAAACTTCGATTTGTTCTTCGATTCGGCATTTACATACATTTGAGTAATGTTTATTGTGGCAACTTTATGATAGCCAATAAAAATGGAACATGGAATTAATTATTTAAATAAGTCTCATTTCAGATTACTGTCGAGAAATAATGTAAAATGTTGAATTGATAACTTAGTTTGCCCTTGTTTTAAAAGCACAAACAAAATTCACGGTGTCACGAATAATTCTAAAGTGAGTAGCAAGCGCAAACCCACCAAATTATCAATTCAACATTAAATTATTTGTAAAGTTGGTTTGAAATCAGACAGCAAATCTTTGAAAATGCGTGCCAGGTTTAATCAAAGAGTTTATAAAACGAATATACATGTACAGCATTAACCTAAAAGACTGTGTATATAATACTTGGTAAGAAAAAACTAATTTGCATTGCTCATTGTTGCAACATCACGTTGGTACCTAGACGAACCCAGTTATGAACCAAACAATGTGTTATTCTTAGGAAATTGATACATATCACAATGACTAAATCAAATTATTTTCACAATTTTTAAAAGAAAATTGTCAAATTGTTTAAAAATGAAATTTACTTTTAAAATTCTGTAAGATATATTTGTTTACACATAAAGTACAAAAATAGAAGTACAAATATAGTATACCTAAAAACATTTACATCAAAGAATATAATTATACACCTTTTCAAAAAACCCACAAATAGACCTTTCTTGTATTACTATATAACTTAAGTTTACGAAACATTATTTCCACGGATTGTTATTTCCAAAGGCTAAAGGTTTAGAGATATAACGATGGATCACACACATTCAAACTACACCCATAGTAGTAGTAAACATTTGACAAATGCTTGGATAAAATGCTTCACAAAATGTCCACATTCATCCCGAACTATACATCCACACCCTTTCATACAAATCTATGCATCCACACTCTTTCATACAAATCTACACATCCACACCCTTTAAAGCACTGCTTTGTTATTCGATAAACACTAGATAGCACAACTCACACCGGTCTTGTTCCCTGTAGTGTCACCCTGTTAAGTCATCAAAGTGTTGATGTTTTTTATTAAAAAATAAAATGGTTCCCCAATAATTTATAACCGTACTGTTATAAATGATTCTCTCATTCAACTTGTGACTACATGTATATGGTAAACATTGTGCTAATAATAAGTACTAAAAACTATGACATAACTACAGAAAAAACTGGCATAAAAGTACACAACTAAGACACACCATGTTAAGTGTACGAGTGGAAGTTTGCAAGCGGTTACACAAACATAAAAATGTAGGAAACAAATAATTGATTAAAATTCAGAAGTCCAACCAACAACAAACCCCATCAATTAGTAGACATCATGTGGGCCTTATTTGTACTTTTTATCCTGACAAAGGACTCTCACAAGATGGCTGCTAATCAATAGGGTCTACCGGTCACCAACATACACATTGCATGTTCTACCCATTAATAAAAACTTTTAAAAACCCTGTTGATACTAGTTCAGCATACACAGACCTCTTGACATCAATCATGCCATTCTTCTATAGGGTTCAGACAATCTGTGATTAATCCTCTAATAAAAACCTCTAAAAACCATGTTGACACCAGTTTACCACTCGCAGTCCTCTTCATCTGACTGCTTCTTGTTCTTCCTGTCACAGATCTTCATCATTGATTTGGACATGTAGTACGGCTTCTCAGCAGAACCATCATGCCTCTCTAGATCTTCCACTAAATATGAAACAGAAACAGTGAACCGATCAACCACACGCCTCATTCTGGTTCCTAGGGCTGTCTTGTATTCTTCGAGGAAGAATCACCACGGTAAACATGTTGTTGGTTTCAAACGGGCAACCATGGAAACTATATTTCTGATGAGTCACTATAATTTCATCTACTCATTCAGAGTAACAATTACTCAAGATAAATGACATCTAATGCTTACATTAAATGAGTAATGTCAGAAAATGTTACTTACAGAAACACAGGAACAGCGTATCAACTGCCATATCAAATACATTGAAGAAACACTTAGCAATGACATACACACCAAGTCCTATCACCTACAAGAAACAATATAAATATTTGTGAAATTGAATGAATGTTCAAATATTCTCAACAAGAACCGAATGTCTCAAAGTGTATGGCCTGGTCTACATGACATCTAGTAGTACAGATAGATAGAGATGGATTATCACCCAAAAACTAGTTGGATGTTAACACATAATTGCCTGAGAGATACGATTCGTAAAAAAAACTGTTCCATATCGTTATTAAAGTCATGAGGTCTACAGGATGTCAAATATAATATGCCACAGTTACAACTAAACTTGTTGTAAACACGTAAAGAGTCAGGTGGACTTACAATGATAACAACCCAGTAATAGTTGACCTCAGGAACAGTCAGGATACTAGACACGAATGTGATCTGATTAGTAAAGAAGAAAAAAGCCGCAACGGATATTCCAGCTGTGATGGTCAGGGTTCCCAGTAGGATCAAGAAGTCAGTGATCTTATTGATGACGGCAACTCTGTAGGAACAGGAACCAATAATAGGAATAGTTACATTATTGGTTGTCTTAATGTATGAATTATCCAGGTTCCTAGTAGTAGAATCAGGAAGTATTTTTTGTAGCAATCGTTCTAACATTGCAACTTACCTAACAATATTCCTCAGAAGTAACAAGAAAGCTTCTTTTGCCGAGGTGCAGAAATTCTTGCCATATATGGCAATCTGTGATATTACAAATAAATATTAAGCCATCATTATGGTCGTTTGACTGGAAATTGAACCGCATATCCTTGTGAGCGGCAGTCCGGTGCTCTTACCATTACACATTGTGTAAATAAACCAAATGAAGCTTACTACTCATTCCAATTTCATATTCCAATTTCATTCTCCAACTTTCATATTCCAACTTTCATATTCCAACTTTCATATTCCAACTTTCATATTCCAACTTTCATATTCCAACTTTCATTCCAAAATCATTCCAAATTCCTTAGAAGACCTTATAGATTTAATACTGACCATGATGTAAGCATTCTTGTTGAGGAATTTCATGAATTTCTCCAAACAATAGAAGCAACATTTGAGACATTTCAGAATGAACTTCACCACCTTATTGTCTTTACCTGTAAACAAATTACGACAAAAACAATCACTTAACCAACTTCATACAGGCATGGAAAACTTATGATTCCCAACATACTAAACCATGTTCCTACCCTGGCTGAGCTGAACATCAAAGCAAATTAAACCACGTCCCTTACCCCGATTCAGCTGAACCTCCACACACTAAACCACGTCCCTTACCCTTATTCAGCTGGACCTCGGCATATTCGAGCAACACTCGAATGAGTTTAATGATAGCAATGATTAGAGCACCAAAGGCAATAGATCCAAGATGATACCTGAGGAAACAATCATTCAAATCAAAATCAATCAAATCAATCAGCAAAGTTCTTTATCAAAATGTAATAAACACCATTATTGTATGGCAATGTTATAGTTTTCAGTACAGTTTAACAGTTATCTTAAGATGGCAGTTATCGCAATTGACTATCACTTTCATCTTTTTCAATAGACTAGTAGTGGATGTCCTTGTCGGGAGGTCCATACCCCACTCCGTAACATTTATGGTGTGTCATACTCATTGTTTCCTACCTGATAGCTCTGTATAGGGCACTCCACAACGGAAACCGGGGCACATCACCGGGTTTGTGGAATGCCCAGTAGTAAGAACTGAATGCACCGGCTAAAGTCACTTGCCCAAGGGCAACAACAAACTCCATCATCCAGAACAGACCAAACAGATTGTAGAATTGTAGATAGGTGACATAGTCAGGCAGTAGATAGCTACTGAACATACAGTTCATGGTGGAGTTGGCATAGACACCATCGCCGATGTAATCCTGGACAAATACAATTATATCAAAGGTTGTAGATAGGTGACATAGTCGAGCACTGAACATACAGTTCAAAGGTTGTGGATGCAATTCATGGACATACATTTCATGGAGTAGGCACATATACCATCACCAATGTACAAACAATCTTAATGTAATATAATTGATGCTGTTAAACTACAATGATCAAAAAAGTGTTATTCCATTGAGATAGAATCTTACCTGAGGGTCACATTCAGTACGATTGGTTGAGTTAAAGTCACTACTTAATGGATCATAGACATAGTATGTGGCTTGATGGGACGTAGCAAGAAAACTGTCGTGATATTAAGGCTAATAATTAAAGACAACAGTGAGCCAAAATCACACCTCTCCCACCACTGACCCATCCCAAGACCAGACCCAGGTTAACCACTGACCCATCCCAAGGCCACACCCAGGTAACCACTGACACCTCCCAAGATCACACCCAGCTAACCATTGACCCATTCAAAAATTACCCCAAGCTAACAATTGACCACTCCTAATATCTTTCACAGCTAGAACCATTCAACCCTCCCGATGTCTAGTAACCATCCATGCCCCCCAACCAGCCCTCCCCTCCAGAGTGAAATTATATTGTTAGCAAATGCAAGGATACACAGCAATGGTGGCCCAGATGGTGATGATGATGACTTGGAATAGAAATGGGATGATCGGCCACAGCAACGTGGACAGGATTGTACCAACAGCTCTGTGAATGACAACACATGACAGTTCAATAGTGTGTTTAGTTACTAATAGCCGCCATCTTGTGGGGCAGAGATATGCAGAGATATGCACACATGTAGATAGACCATGCATGTGCACTATCACTGAATAACAAAGGTTTCACACAACACAGCTGCTTTAGGATTAATATATTTGATAGTTATGGGTAGTATCAAGTTGGAAATATTACAGAATACAATTTTGATGCTTACCTGCTGGACTCCTTGATGAGTTGAATAGCAATACGAATGCGTGAACACAGACACAATGTTACAAGGATGAGGATGAGGAGTATAATAGACAGGATAATACCTGCAATAAACAACATCATATACCTGGTTAGAGAACGTTTGTCAACATAAGGAAACATTGTTTAAAATCGATGTTAGATGAGCTAACTCACCAAAGGCAAACCAGGTTTTCTGCAATCGAAGGAAACTTGAAAGACTGGATATGAACACCGAGATCATGTTGTCAGTGCTGGAGGATTCAGGGTCCGAAGTACCAACATTCTCAAGGATTATGTACTGCTGCCAGCAGCAGTAAATGCCTAATGGAGGAAAGTAACAATATTATAAATGACAGCAGCAGCAGCAGCAGCAGCAGCAGCAATGACCGAGTTGAAGGAATCCAAACACCCCATATAAATATTTCCTTGATTTATCATACCTACAATACTACTGTACATACTAAGCCATGTCATAAAGCCATATAGCATTACTATGCCTTGATTTAACATACCTACTGCTAGAATGGCCCAGAGTGCTAAGATACTAAGCCATGTCATAAAGCCAGCTAACCACCTCATGATAACAATCCACAGTAGTGATAAGATCATGCCAGCTGCTAAACCACTTCAAGCAAAAGACAAATAAAGAACATTCTTACGCATACACGTAGTAACAGTAAGAGACAAAACAATATGACATTTTCGGATGTATAATATCAAAGTCATTGAAATCATTTGGACCTAAAGACTATTGTTTACAGTCCCTATGAATATAACCATTTCTTTTAGAACAAATACATTTTTATCGAGTAGACTGGACAACAGTGGTTGGACATGGTATTTGTACCGTCAAGAAAACATGACAATCTTGAGTCGAAACAACCATGTTGTTGAGTATACTCATCAGTTGTAGTAAAAGAGTTAAATTTAGAAGTACTGAAACAAATCACACTATACTCACATGAGAATGACATACCACGATGACACAAAGTCCTCATACACGACACTTAACAGAGACCGAAGATTTATAAAATTTTCTGCAGCTCTGTGGAAGAGTTACAGGCAGATTAATACATCTGGTCTGGTTTAATGGTTCATTAGGAATGGCGCATTCCACAAAATGTCAAGATATCTTGTGGGATAGGTCTTTCTTCAGGAGGAACATCTGCCCCGTGAGATGGCTTCAATCCAATAATATCTAACTTACGTGAGAAGTTTTCCAGCTAAGGTATCATTGGTCAATTCAGTTCCACCCACTGTGCTGATGAAGTCAAATCCTTTGGTAAAAACGTCAGCAACAGATGTTGTATTACTCACCAAGAACGCAGGAATACATCGGCCAGAAACTGGAACATAAAAGCAATAAATCTGGTGAAGAATTTGCAATTGTTCAAGAATTAGCGTAGACTAACAGTGTAATCACAGCTATGATATTGAAATAGCAATCTAACAAAGTGTAATAGACATCATATTGGAATCGTTAACAATGGCTCTGCCAATCAAACTTACATGGTTCACTTTTGATGTAATAGGCTGCACATTTTTTTTCTTCAAACATTTTCTGGAGACCATTATTATCCCGCTGAAAC
>JAVCKS010002785.1:3083-19287 GCA_032273685.1 Pteraster tesselatus | reverse complement strand
AAAAGAACCGATTGTGAGAAACTTCTCGACGTTTCGAACAGTGTGCTCTGTTCGTCATCAGGAGGATGCTGTTCTGCATAATTGTGATCGTAAAGGTTTTGCAAAGATATGATTTTTTATATTTTTTATAAGCGGTTTTTAGTCAGCGGACGAGTACAGTAGTTTTGTGATATACACATGTACATACATGTACTTGTATTGGAGGTAGTACCTTATTTTTATTAAATTAATGTTTTTTTTGTAAGAATGTAAACTTTGATTGTCATGAAACCTTGCGGAATCTGGCGATCGAAGTTAGCGAGCTGCTGTCACTGAGTCAAGTGTGACTGTACTGTGACTTGTGTGAGTGACATGTGATCGATTAATTTTAAAATCGAAATCTACTCTGCTTCATGATGGCGCTGCATGCGCTGGCGGCCGGTGTCGTGCAAAATAAGTAGGGCGTAAAATAAGTAGGGTTAGGGTTAGGGTTAGTGGTTAGGGTTAGGGTTAGGGAAGGGCTCCCCCAACATGCACTAACTAACGCCAGACCCTACTTTTTTTTGCCCGATAGCGGCGCCACGGCATCCGCCAACGTGACGCGCTTGTAGCTAGACTAATACGTACGTTGCTGCTTAGCCTTCCCAACAAGAGTCTCACGTTATCGCATAGTTTTCGTATCAAGCGCGCGTATACGCGTAGCACACCAACAAGGACATCATCACCTAGCAACGTGATCTATTGTTTACTTCACAACTATAAGTTGTAGGCTGAATATTTCTTTCGTGCGTGGCTTTGCAACAAATGAATACTTAACCTATGCGTCTCAAACTTCGTAAACAGCACGTATACGTAACGTACACGCACGTAAACAAATTAGATACACACGCAAAAAGGTTACAAAGCTAAGTACATGCTTACTTTTAGTTTTAACTAGATTCGGTTGTGAGAGACAGTGAAGAAATGGCTCAGGTAGCAGCAGCGAAAGCATCAGAGAAAGAACCTATTAACATTGTTCACCAAAATGCTATTCTTTGTGAGACGATCCGGAAAGAAAACAAGACTCAGAAATTGTACACAAATTACAGCATAAACCCGTTCAAAAAAAGTAAGTTCGTACCACTAGGGGCCTACCCAGTACTAGGCAGTAGGGGGCCTTCCTCTAGCTCTACTGACTAGTAATATTAATAATACTAGTCTACTCTAGCGTACAGTAGGCTTAGATCCCAGGGTCAGGCTAGAGCAAATTTGTGTGTACCGGTACTATTGTGTTTTGTAGTGTGAATTGTCTGTAGTTTAGGGCCTCAAAATTGGTCTAAAAATTGGTAATTTTGGTAAGCGTAGCCGTAGTTTCTAGACACTTCAGCGTGGACAGGCTATTCAACAATACATTTTGAACACTTTCATGAAGTAATGTTTAGCTGATCCTCGAGTCCAAATGGGCCTAGGCAAATAAACAATTGCTACAAATATTAATATTTGTTTTGTTGCTACTTTTGTTTTCTTCTATATAGTGTACACATTAACAGGAAAACCCAACTCGCTACACGATTCAGCTGATGGTGAAGAAGATGGTAAGAAATTTAGAAATAATAAAAATACAAGACAAAGGACTCTAGTCACAAAGCATAATTATTCAATTTTTTGTACTGTTTTCTTTCCTTTTAAATTTAACAATTCACTATCTAAGAATAATTTAAAAACATAGTGAAGTTTTAATCCTTTTCTATTGTTTGTTTGTTTTTTTAACAGATCACTTTCTAAGAATAATTAAGAGGTCATACCAGGAACCAGTCAAAAAGTTTGAATTTCCTCAGACAGAAGCGCAAGAAGTTGGCTGGTACTACAAACCACTGGTAACTGCTTACTACTCTTTGAGAGTCGCACGTATAGACCCTATGCAATAGGACTTAACCGTCATTTGGAATAGTCAGTCGTTCTGATGGTCGTGGGCAAGGCACATTCATTTTACCCTCAAGTGCCTCCCTCCCCAGATGTATAAATAACCTAGCACCCACCTCTAACCAACCCACCCTGACACACAAATGTTTAGACCCTGTTAATAATATCACAATCAAACAGTAGTCCACAATAATTGTTTGATAATCTCAATGGGTAGACTTTGCGTAGCCTTAGTGTCACTTTATACAAATTCAATTTTCATAGTTACCTCAGGACCGAGAAGACCGCAGACTTCACTTCCCAAGACAGAACTCCGAGATCACCAAGTACATGGATGCAGCGTGGAGGCAGAAAGAACAGCAGGAGAACCTCCAGTAGTTACCATGGCAACTCATCTTTAGGCATATACTCCAGGGATCTAACTAAATCAGCACTTCTTGGTTACTGGCTGCACGTGATGTTTTAGTCACTAGTTAAAGGCCAGTGACGATAAATGCTTTTGATGGTTGAACGGTTAACCATTGGTGAATATGATTACCATTGGCAAGTATACATGTACTTGACAGCATACACATCCCCCCCATGTAGCTTGAACCCTTTCACTACTGTAGGCAAAATGCTTGGCTTGTCATAGAACTGGTCTTCAGGTTAGGAATCAATTGTTTCAAGATGTATTGTCCAGTTTCAGACGGATTGGTCATTTTGTAGGTTTGCCCTTGTTATTGTCTTTAAAATGATTTTATGGCATGAAAAATCTATCTATGGATTAATTGTTTCAATTTGACAAGAAAATACTGTGTAACTGTCTATAAATGGATTTTGCCGTGCTTGTACATGTATGACATTTTCATTTCATTTATTACTTTTGAAGCTAAAAGGGCAAATCTACTAAATAATCAATTCAACCTGACTTCTTAGTGTAAATTCAGACAATATATCTTTAACTACAACTATGCAACAAACATATCTAATATCTAACCTTCTTTAAGATATTTGTAGCAGCAAGTGGTTTATATTTTTGTTTGTTACAATGTATTTGTTTAAAAACTGTAAATAAAATGTTCCGTTGCTCAACCAACTTGCATCCTCCCAACTGTGTGTTATTAATGGTGTTCAGATGTGCAGCTCATCTTTTCAGACAAATTACAATTTTTTTTTTACTTGTTATTTATTAATAAAAAATACATGTTTAATTAAAATCCTTGTACCACTATGAGCCGACATTATTCGTTAGTTTGCGTTTGGACATCCTATTTTAATTGAAATGGTTTATTTTGTTGTAATATTAACTCAATAAAATAACAATTGTGTGCAGTCAATATGTTGTGCTTCCAAAATGCTAATATTAAAAATCAGACACAGTATACAAGCAAATAACAATGGAAAACATACGCACTGACGTAAAATGGTACAGGTACTTACAAACTAATAGAGATCTAAGCAATCCGAGTCACTGCGCTCGTCACACAAAACAGAAATGTTAACTTATGTTGTTGATGATTGATAAATAATCCAGATTCTTGTTTCTGGAACTGCGTCCTAAACCTCTATAAAGTCTTCCCTATTTCTTCTTGAACTATTTTCTTCTGGACTTGATCTGTTGTCTGTGATTCTTGCCAACTCTCTTCATTTTCTTCTTAAATGCTTGTCCTCTCTTCCCAGGCTGTAGATTAGGGCAGATTAGGGGAGAACAGAGCACATTGTCAAAATTATGTACAAAGTAAACATGAATTAACCCTTCGCACGCTGCCGACAACTTCAGTCCCCAATCAATAAGAAACACTGGGATACTGTTAACCCCTGAGTCAAGCTTGATTCTGTACAGCTAGATATCGGTCATAGTAAACACAGCCCCAAGGAAGACAAGATTTAACCAACTCCACAAGATTAAAACAAGCTTCACTTTGGAACCGTCTATCTTTGTACGTTGCAGAATGGATAACATGCGGAGTTATGGATAATTCATAAAGACAGGTCTGCATGGTAGTAGCCGTGAAGTTCCAGCGTGCCTACCTTAAGGACACCCATCCCCTGTTCCCGGATTCGCTTGGATGTGTTGCTACCAGACTCATCGTAGTTGCTTTCCTTCGAGTTCCGCTTCGCTCCTCTCTTTTTGCCACCTTCACCAAATTTGTTATTTCTATACTCCCTCTTTTTTCCTTTCCTACAAAAGAAAACAAACAAACAAACATAAACAAAGAAACAAACAACGATAAATATGCTTTTTTAAATAATTGACAAATAGACTAATAATTAGTAGTTGCCACCATCAGGATTCGAACATGGAACCTACATGGAACCTACCTCCCCCCCCCCCAATTATTTCTTCAAAATATGACAAAACATTATCCTTTGTTTAGCCTCATTTTCAAACACAAAAGTGTTATTTAAGTAAACCGCTAATCTTTCTATAAGGAGTCACTGGTTTATCATGACGCATCGTCACTGACATGTCGTGCCTCGCTGCTGGCGTAGCTCACCCCATGTTGCGGATGCTTCCTTCGTCAGGAACACCTTTCTTGCTGATCTTTTTACTGCCAGGTTTCCGGTCCAGATCTTCCAGTATGTCCAGTGCATCTTTTTTACCTGCAAATTTGGACAAACACTTCTTTTATTAGATTCTACCTCACTTGAACGCTGCTAGATCTGTAAACAGCGGTTTAGGTACCATATTAACTGCATATTCCATGGCAGGATTTACAGAAGACACAGGGTGGAATCAATTTGGTAACCTTTTCACAGAGCCGGGTCCAATATTTTACCTCTTTTAAATTTTTTGACAGACTCCATCAATTCTTTTTTCTCTCGCTGTCTTTTGAGTAGCACCTCGTGTTGGACCTGACACAGAAATAATAAAATGACAAAGCATAAAGACATCGCAGTGGCATCATAGCAGTAGCTCCCACTGAATCAACAACAAACACTAACATACAGCCCCAGAAACAAATATTGAACACCGATAAAACCCGCTGCCTGGTATGTCTGATACCGCCGAATGTTAATTGTAATCAAAATGGTTAATGGCAAGGATCTGACAGGGCCATGAAATGCGTTGAGAAATAATCGGCAATGTTGAATTCATAATTTGGTAGGTTTGTCCTAGTAACATGATATATGCCACTACAAAACCACGCATGAATAATCACAAAGTATTTCTTGTCAAATTGTCTTGCCGCAATAATAAATTTTCGACAATAAAATACTCTAATACAACAGTGTTATTTTGCTGGTTCTTGTTATATTCACAGCTTCTGCCAATCCAACTCACCTTTTTACCAAACTTTTTGAGGTCTCGCAGCTTTCTTGCCTTCTCCGAGCGATCCAGGGATGCTTGCTTGTTGATCAATTTCTTTCGGACCTTCAAAAATGAAAAAAATATCTAATTTGAATAATGCAACACAATCTGGGAAAACTGAATGTTGGGTTAAAACCTTCACAGATTTTAATTCACAGATACTAATTCAAAGCGAACTCTATTACCTTTCTCATGTGTTCGTCCGTCTTTGCCATCTCGGCGAAGAAATCCTCAGGTCGTTTGGTGGCAATGCCGAGTTTGTGGAGACGAGGTAAAGCCTCAAGAACCGCAGCCTGAGCCTGCCGATAGCTACAAGAAAGCAATTGTAACAAGTTTGTGGCTTTTGTTAAAACCCGGAAATTTCTGAACACATAGACCTCCCAGAAATGCTTTGATGGTAAATAAGCACAGAAACAGCAGAGGGTGGAATTCCAAAGTCTTCCCGGCAATACTTACAACTTCATTTCCCGTTTGAAATCGTTGTGGACATCATCCTCATTGAATCTACTTGTTTTCTTGTCATCTTGTTCATCATGATCGCCATTTTCTCTGTTGCAGTCGTTGACGTCAGTGTCTAGTCGTTCAATCCAGGGTAAATCCTGTTTCAGCTCCAACAATACTTCTTTTATGCTCTCCTGTGGGATGTTTTCAGAGTGATATTTCGTCGATAAAGCAGCCAAAAACATCAAGCGCAGTCCCCCACGATTGAATGGTGGCTGCCCTTCCAGAAGGACGGTGCCCGCCAGCTTGCCCATTCAGGTTTTGTCTTATGCAAAATGTTCAGATTTTGCCAGGACCGAACATTAAGTTTGTTATAACTGGAATTTCGTCTTATCAGATTTCGCTATAATGGGAACCGACTGTACTATGTGTTCGGAACCCTGATATTACACCCTAACCGGTGAAATAGTCACTTTCAAATGAATTATTACTGTCAGTCATTGCGTCATTTTGATGGGGACAACTTTGTCACTGTTCGTGGACAGTACATCTTTATCCAGAGAAAGTTTGCAACAATCTGTTATGATGAGAAAGTTTGAAATTTTCCTACAACTCACCGTGTGATTGAGGCATTTTTTTGGTCCATAGCTGACAACATTCAGTCCTGGTTTTAACAGGCCTTTAGAAAATGCATTTTGCAACTATGACAGAAACAAACAAACAACACTTTAATTTAGTTAGCTAAAATATTATGTTCTTAAGTTCAATCACAGTTTGATGATAGGTTGACGATCTTTACATCGAGCATGTCTACTCTACTCTAGTCTACTTAGTCTTAGTAAAGAATTGACAAGTTAAAAAATGTTAATAATGCACATGGAAATTATCTTCATATCACTGCTATTGCTCAGTCTAACAGACTAGTCTCGGAAAGAGTTCAAATCAGGAGCACTTTACATTTTACACGTCTGTACTATTTTCTTGGATTAGAAATGTGTACGTAAATAAAATATTTAAAAATCTGTATCAATTCAACTGTTTACTGGATTTTAATTGTTGTTTTCCTATGTTGCTTTAGATTTGTCCCTCTGCAATCATAACACCCAGAATTGAACCATAATTCTCACAAACCTCTGTGTCCGAGTCTTCGCTTCTGTAGTCGGAATTGGAATCGTCTGAGTTTGTGTCGTTCATATTTTCCACGTGCCGCTGTTGGCTTCTGTGTAGTCTCTTGGAGGCCGCCATTTTGATTATGCAAGGCATGCAGACTTGCCAATCAGTCGATCTAGTCCGCGATCCGAGAATGCCTCTACTCGCCCGTTGAGGGCGCATAAAAACACAGCTTGAAGATAATAATATTTGAAGATAACAATATTTAATATTATTATAAACATTTAGGTGCACAATCCCGGGATTGTAAGAAATTAATACAGAAGGGACTACCCTCAAACGTACCACAAAAGGTAGCATAAAAAAGGACGAAGATTTTACAGCCTAGATGTGGGACCCCACAAAAAGTCACCAACTGCGTGGTACGCGAGCCCTCTTCGTGACTCCACCGTGACTAATTTTCCGCAGGAAATTGCCGGCCTCTAGCTCTGTTTTGGGGAAAACTGGCTATGAGAACTTTCTCGAATCTCGAACGCACTATTTAGGTACAGAGTCTAATATCTTACTATTAATACATGTAAAAAAATGTACACGTACAGACACTAACTCGAAAGTAACAAATAACTACGTTTTCAATACAAACGCGTGAATGCATTATTGGAACGTTTCGTTTGGCGTCAATGTATATGCGCGCTTTGGCGAGCAGTTTTCACAATTTTTATGTTTTGACCTGCCACAAATTGATGCAACATTTGAAAAATGTTCGGCAGGGGGGGGGCATGGTCCACTAATAGATGTCCTACCGCGCCCTAGCAACCTGTGAAAGGACCCCACCCGACGGTCCAAGGCCCATCACCACCCACCCACCACATCGGGTAGTGGCTGCATGTGCTTATTACTCAGCATATCTATCACCACAATATTTGCATAATTACACGTGATTGTTTTCTTTAGACAGAAGATTAATAACAGCCTATGACTGTTTACTGGCCAATGAGACCAACTTGCTTTTGTGTAACCGTCTTTATGGGAAAGTGCGAAGGTGACGACGCCGTTATCTGATCTGTTTGGTCAAGAAAGGTCGAAGAATTGATGATTTGACCACAGGGAGATGACCTAGCACGCATGAATGAGTTAATTGATCCCAGCCACATACAGATAGTGGAGAGGAATTTACGTCAGTGCAGAACTATAAACGAACTTAGTAACTTGTGCGCGCTGGGTTGCTACGCTAGCTGTCTGCAGATCTAGTTCGCTGTTCCGCTGATCATCAGTCGATCGTGACGCCGTAACCAGCTGGCTCTGTTGGATATATCTGATGGAATAATTGTTTTTTCTCTGGATTTATTGCTGATCAAGAAGACATACATGAGAAAGTGAAGCTATGAATATCCCAAGCGGATTGTGGTAAGACTCAGAGAAAGGTTTCCAATCTCGATTCACGAGAATAACTTGACCCGATGGGCGTTCATTTGATGAAGCAATTCTTCTTCCGATAATAATGTATAGCCAGCAGCCTAGTATTAACAAGGCTGTCTTCCCTGTGATCTGTTAAAGTGAGATTATTTTACAAACTGCCAGTACCTAATTCCCTATTTAACCATAGGTAGTGATTTAACCATCGAGGTAGAATTCCAACTCTATGGTTTAACTGGAAATGGTATACCCTTAGGCTTTGCATTGTTATTCCCAACCCTAATTTCGTACCTAAATAAATAGACCCTCACTATGTCCTGTCTGAACATGTAGACATGATCACAAATCAAGCAGTGTGCTTCTTGGTAACAAAGTCAACGATCTAACCTGAGAATACCGACGTGTCATTTTGTCATTTTGAGTTTTTGACTGTACTCTCTCAGCATCAGGTACCGGCGGCTAATATGTCACTGTTTATTCTGTGTTTTCAGGGCGTTCCTGCTGTCGCTGATAGTACACGTATTGTGTATCGCTGCGTCAAAGCGTGGCCGAGGTGAGATATGTTTTATTTTGATGCATTTTGCGATCAACGAATAGTGAGTTATTTGTTTTTATAACATTTTTCTTTTCAATTGTAGGCCCTTATGCTCAGGGCCCTGTGGAAGATTACATTATGTGAACATGTTACCTTGAATAAAGATAAGAAATCAATAAATACACGTCTAAATACATATTAAAGGGTTGTGGCTATTGGGAGCCGTGCATGACAGCCAAACGCACCTAAACGCCCACTCTCCGAGTGTTTAGGCCTAACACTCACAACCAACTTGAATTGATTACCACGAGTTTCTGGGAACAGCGTTTATCGTTATTCAAGGTCCTCATCAACTGTCCACGGCACAGCTATTATAAGAAACAAACAATAGACGCCCAATATCAACGTAAACTATGTCTCATAACAATGGTTTGTTACACATTTCCATTGTTAATGTTGGTTGTTACAGTGAAAGGTGTATTAAAACGCTAAATAACTTGTAAGGATATATTCACGGCAATATAATGTGTCAATAAAAGTTGCGTTACTTTTATGCTCAGTTTAAATTCGCCAAGCTTAGAGCCAATTGTACGACCGTCGTATCGACAGAAAGATAAGGTTGCATTTTACGGCCGTGTGAACCATACCATGCTGCAGTTGAGTTGGATGTGATTTATTGACCCCCATAAGTTGAGGGGTGTGCGGCCGGGGGCACCGCACGACCTGGTGTTTGCGCGCAAAGTTTGTGGCGAATTATGCTCGTTTCATTGCGCGGGACCACAAAATATTCAACTGGTAAAAGATCCCCGGTAATATGACCTTCGCTACAAGAGTTTGCTATCTTGTGTAAAGTGAAACGAGTTTGTATTACCAACGAGGTAACAATATACCTCCGTGGTATTTACTACTGTACATTCTGTGCTAACAGAAATTCCAAACACTAAGACCAGATTCGAACCGTTGTGCTTCCGAGTTCTGACCACTGTTGCTGACGCTGGTTTCCGATTCGCAGCCAGTTCCGATTTGAATTAACATATTCTTTGCTTTCACAGGTCATTTGAAATATAGTTTCACAATCAGGAAAAACAGACCATAAATATCATGGTTTTAAACAGTCTTTGGCCTCCTGAATGATGCTTTTCTAGACATAGTCTTATAGGTCTGTGTACTCGAATCTCGTAGTTATCGAAAGCTGCGAATCGCTAAACCAACTGCCTACTGGAACTCAGAAATTGAATTGGGTTCGGAAGTACAGCACCTAGCCGTAGCGCGAGATTGGCACAGCAATATAACGCGGCGAGGCCTGCATGCCGTGATTCTTGGCACAATAACCGCTTAGCTAGGGCAATGCCCGATTTGTAGCGGTTTACACCGAGCCAGTGCCGACTCATATTCCTCAAACATTTGTGTATTTGTTTCCCGTTTCAACTCCCTTCAGGTAATTCAAGAGACGTTGTCATATATGGTGATACGGTTACCAGGCCAACGGAGGTCCATCTGGTACCCAGACCCGAACGCGACAAGAATAAAGGACCCAATAGTACGCTGACGAATTATAGAACTGGCAAAAGTGTATCACGAAATGGTAAGCACCAGCTTAACAAAATAATAGTCGAAAATATTTGGTTATGTGGTAACGTGGGGTAGCAATTTAAATCTCTGAAATTAATTATGTTGCCATGTCAGAGAAGCCAAGCGCACACTGACTGAGAGTGGTTGCTCTCACTCGCAGCAATATTCATAAATGTTTAGCTATGTCTGTAGTATGGCGCCTCAAAATGAGAAGTTCTTTATTGGGATTGTTCAAAGGCTGTGTTCTTCTGTCAATAACAAGCCACTAAGAAATTCTACTGTTCTGCTTTCACTGGTAAGAATGGCTGGATTGTGACCCTCGCTGGATGACGCGGCCACTTCGTAAACAATGAAAAAGAACGCCCTTTTGTTCAGACTGGTGTTTTTGTTGTGGAGTGTTAGGGATGGTTCTGGGGATTCAAACCGCGAGGACAATGCCACGAGGGGCAAACACTTTGTAAAATCCAGACTCGGTTAGATCTTTGGGAGGTTGTTGTCGTCATGTGCCGTTAGAACATTACGCGTCCACGTTACGTTACCGCTTAGGTCCAGAAAACAGCACCGATCAGAATCGTGGCACCGCAACTTGCGGTCGGTGACAGAATAACACAGCGCTCTTCACTTAAGATTACCTGCTAATTGGCAACTCCCATCAATCCCATTTTATGTCCACGGTTTTCTACTAGCAACACCGCCGATTTTACCTTGAGAAATAATTTGAAATGTTGAATTGATAATTTGGAAGCTTCGCTCTTATTAACACCCCAAAAATCCACGGGTTAACTACAAGCTTTCTCTTGTCCAAATTATTTCACGGCTGGCAGCATTACCCCATTTTCGACGAGAAAATATTCGGACCATCCAAGGGCAAACCTACCAAAATTCAGCATTTCAAACTTTTTTCGCACTTCTGTATTTAATAAGATGGAAGGGTTTAGAGACGATGTGTGGTTAAAGGAACCCACTCTGAGATACGTCTCAGAAACACAAACAATGAGATTTTTATTACGCAATTATTACCCGCAAACATGGCCTCTTCATTATCACTTAGCCCACGTAGAGCTACCAATCTTAGCCATAGTGATGACACCCCCATTTTCTCCCTCCCACACCTAGCCCACCTCGACTCCTCCCACTGCCAGAACGGAGGCACTGGCTTCCTACGAACGTTCTGTTTCTGCCCGCCCAAGTTCACGGGCCGCTACTGCGAGAGCCGTGTGAACAGCAGCTGTGGCTCCGTAGCGCACGGCGATTGGACCTACCGCAACTGCAGCACATGTTACTGCATAGACGGAGTCTTCAAATATTGCAGAGCGCACGAATTAGAAGGCTGCATCCGGCTGAGTGGTAGGTGGTTTTCAAGTCTAGTGACAGTTTTATAGCAAAATAACTTCCACATTATTTGTAGACTAGATAATGGGGGGAGAGGGGCCAGATTACAATTGTAGAAAATGTGTACAATTTGGGACAAAATTAACAATGACAAATTTCTGATGAAATCGTCATCTCTGTATTTTTTATTTTCCCATTGTTATTTTTTGTAATAACTTGTTTCTTTTCATGCAGATAAAGCAGATGATCGCTCCAAACTAAATGGCTACGAGGTTGAACTTGACACAGCATCCTCATCCCCAGGTTACATTGCCCCTCACAGGTCCATAACGATGATACCAACTTGTCTATTGTTAATCAGGCAGCTGCACAACGCGTTGTTCAGGTGACAATATCAATTATTGCACTGTAGTCTTGGTTTCAAGAGCAGTCTGCATTGTACATTCCTAGCCAAAAGAGGGCGTATTATCTCCAGACGTCTCAGCATCTTCAGTCATAATGTGCTGATTTTAGAAGTTTACAGGGCTTCAATTGTTCCTGGTGTCTTGGAGTTCATTACTAGCTATCATCAATTATCAATTATCAGCATTTATTGGTCTAAAATCGCTCAGTACATCTTTAAATAAATGAGAATATTTGCTTCTCAGTTTCAGAGTGAATAAACATCATCAAACATTCTGTAACATTAAATGTCATTGTTTTGCTATCAATGTCTTTTTCTTTCTATTACTGGAAGTACTAGCTCTAAAAAAACAGATTCTTTTCATAAATTAAATTCATTATGCAAATATAAATAAATATATTTAAGTAAAAACTTAAAACTAAAATCGTTAAAACACATCACGGATGTGTTTTAACGATCCAACTAAATTAAAACAGAATGTACATGTAATCTTAATGGGGTTTTTTTCCCTGGAAAAAATAAAATTTAATTAAAGAATTTCATATGGGTGATTTGTTTACATGTACCTTAATGAAATAATACATAACTTGCAGTTGAACGTCATAGCAGCGGCAGCAGCATTATTACAACGGAATTCAGCAATTTGTCCACATCCATAGTTTAGTGGACCTAACCTAATCGCAATCTCACCCGGTCAATGCTGTAGAATCTGAACTCTGACCCTGTGACCTTTCACTTCTTGAGTCCAATGCCTACGCACTCTATAAGTACGCCATTGTTGGATGCCGGATGGATCGTAAAGTTTGCCTAAAAAACAAATTGAATCAAAATGTACAAAGACTGTTCATATTACAGGTATTGCCATTATGGCTAGGAATTAAAGTATCGAACCCTTAAGATGTTTGGGGCTTTGGTCCAATGCTGGTTCCCATTCAGGATCCCTCTTATGTTCTTCCATCATTGGCCAAACGTTTTAAACCAAGTGGAGTGTTTTTGTTAATAAATCTAGCCAATTATGTTGGTCTTTCCTGTATTACATGCATAGTGTTCTGCACTGGTCATGGTAGCTAGACTAAATAACCATAAGCTGGAGTTGGCTTGAACGGTCTCACCAGTCACCAATTGGAGAACAATTGTGAAAACATTTCGATTGTAACAGCTAGAGAATGGCACTCCACAGGTCTGTGGTTCCACTCCCAGTCCGGGCAACAAGACCTTTCTATGTCCCAAATCCAACCCAGAACATTCCCAGAGAAATACCTGCCCCCCAACAAAAAATTACTAAATAAAATTCAATTAAATTCACCAAAAATACCAAAATAACCCTAGCCCCCAATTATACACCCAAACACAGCCCCTAATTTGAACGATATAAACAAATACTGCTAACCCCAAAGCAAATCCCAATTCCAACCCTGAGCCAAATTTGCCCTAATCCCCAATTCTACCCCCAAATCCAACTCTACAGACGGCCGTCCTGTGGCAGTAATTTGTAAAGATTTTTCAACTGTTCTTCTGACGATCCGCACTCTGGGTGGATCCGCCGGAACTCTGGCAGTACCAGCTGCCAGTTGATGCATCTGTTGTTGCGTTGTCTTCTATAGTGTGCGCAGAGGCGGACGAGGTCCTCGTTGAACGTTGCCGTCGTCGGCGACGTTGTCCACGTCTCTGTCTTGTCGCCACCATGCTCGCGGATAAATGGGATCAGTTTTTAAACCGAGATGTGTCGAGTATCCCATCATCGATTTGATGTCGCCGAATATCTTTTTCATGTGCAGGCCGATCGGCTGGAGACGGGCGGCGATGTTGCTCACTCCAGCGTGTCTTAGTAGGCAATCCTACTGTTCGTCGGCTGCGTGATGTCGTGCCGATGCAGGAAATGATACAACTCGTTGTAGAATTTAACACGTGTCATCTCCATATCGCCGTCCAATGTGATTGTAACCGATCCCCCGTGGTTAACCACAGGGGCTGGTTGCTTGTTGAGGGGGGGGGGGGGTGTACAATGGGTAGGTGTCCACCCGGTGCTGCGCTCGTCTGGTGTCCACTTTGAGGCAGTAGATCCGATCGTCAAAGTGGGTGTATCCAACGTCCCACATATTTGGAGGAAACCCCCCGTTGGTGACCGCGTCACAGTCGCACAGTTCTTCATCAATGTCCGGCAGCGTGCTGTGGGGCTGCTTCATCCCGAAGTTAGTGACGCGCACGTACCCGACGTCGCTGAGTTGCAGCGCCTCCAAGAAGGTTACCGTGGAAACACCAAGACCGTGGCCTTTGATGAGGTAATCAAACTCTTCTCCCACGGGCAGACAGTTGTTGCGGAGCTGGCTTAGGTTTCGGCAAATGTCCGCCTTGAGGTTGACTCGGTTGTTGGTTTCTATAACGCACTGGTAGAACGATAGCACCAATGGGTCCAAACCCGGATGCACTCGCCGACGATAATGCCGTCGGTGGCAAGTGGCCAGCTGAACTGTGTTACCCAGTAATACTTGAAACGCGTCGAAGTTGAAACGCGTCGAAGTTGAAACGCGTCGTCAGAGTTCAAAATAAAGCAGCTAAACTTATACTCACAGCGGGAAAGTATGATCATGTATCACCTTCAACAACTGCACTGGCTCCCGGTTAAGGAACGAATTGACTTTAAGACACTAACCATTATATTTAAATGTTTCCTTGATTGCGCCCCTAAATATCTTACTGAATTACTTAACCCATACCGGTCTGGTAGGGCTGGACTTCCTTTAAGCTCTGATACCTTGACATTGTGTTGTATACTGCACTTGTATTGAAATTGTTCTAATTGTTTATCCTAAGTACACTCAGTACAACAATGTACGTTTTGTACATGTTTATATATTATTTGTACAGATTTTCAGTAGGTTTATCTGTCTGTTTAACCTTGTAAAGCGCTGTGATACCTTCTAGTAAGTGTAAGAGCGCTATATAAATGCCTTCAATATAATTATTACCTTTTTTACAATACAATTACTTTACGATTCTTATATTTATTGCCGTTGATAACGTTTGACCCTTAACAAATCCTACCTTGGTTAGTTTCTCTGTGATGTGTATTGCCGTCTGTGTGTGTAATGTCAGGGGGCCGCTAAGCAATCTTGATGTCCCGTTAGCCAAAGCCATGTATATAATCAACTGTAACAGGAAAACGTTTGCAAAGAATCAATCGTTTAAAAGAATCAATCGTTTAAAACCGTCAAATTTGTTGGTCCCGGGAAGAATGACTTTCGAAAAAAGAAGATGTTAAGAATGGCATTTTGTACATAATCTTCTATGTTCAAAACTGGATATTTCTGGAGAGTTGTAGCTCTTGAAAAACAAGATATTTTAGGATTTGGACAAACCTGATCCTGGGTGTACTCGTCCACGCAGCCTCCGTGGTCTAGATTGGCGACCAGCATCTCAGCGGCCTCTTGCCCAACCTTCTCAGCCGGAACACCTTGTAATAGAGACAAAAATACTGTTACATGATGGGAAGGAGGGGGCTTCACTTTAATGTCATAGCCTTAGGGAAACGCAGGCTCATGATAGGTGCACATGCCGAGGGGGGCAGGGGTCAGGGGTCACCATACCTCTTTTGCCCAGGGCAGACCCGGCCAGCTTGCAGCCTGTACTCGTGTCGGCCACCACACTGAAAACAACAACAAAGCAACAGCAAGATTTACATCCCAACATTTCACAATGATTCTAGCGTTCCTCTGGCTAATACCATGGTCCAAAATCAACCCAGACACCCCTCTGGCAAACCCTATTGTCGAAAAGACACCCAGACACCCCTCTGGCAAACCCTATTGTCGAAAAGACACCCAGACACCCCTCTGGCAAACCCTATTGTCCAAAAGACACCCAGACACCCCTCTGGCAAACCCTATTGTCCAAAAGACACCCAGACACTCCTCTGCCATTCACTTCACACATAATGCAAACAAAGTGATTTTCTTGCCTGATACGTTTATAAACAGCAAACAGTTATAGACAGCAAACAAAACCAAACTATACTTACATAATACCGCATCCATTTCCCACTGCTGCCGTTTCCTGTAAAGCCTTAACTTGGATGTTGACCTTGGGATATCGTCTGCGGAGTGCTTCCGAGGCAGTCGATGCCATAGACTGAGCAATCTGAACAGATAGTGAATATAGACCGAGCAATCTGAACAGATAGTGAATATAGACCAAGCAATCTGAACAGATAATGAATATA